>PVLC010014986.1:0-38048 GCA_004027655.1 Graphiurus murinus
GGAGGGGGCAGTCAGTGGGTTCAAAGTTGCAATTACCAAGAGTAATTCCATATCTAGAGACCAGAGGTAACAGTCATGTAATGTACACTTCAAAATACTACTGCTAAAGGAATTTGGAATGATCTCATCACGAAGAAATGATGAATATCTGAAGTGATGGGTATGCTAATTACTCTGATTTGATCATAGGATAATGTAAGCATGTATCAAATACCGCATTGTAACATATAAATAAGTACCATTAGTATAGGTCAAAATAGTTTTTTGGGTTTTTTTAACGGTACTGGGGATTGAATTCAGGGGCATTCTACCTCCGAGCTATACCTCCAGCCCTATCTTTTATTCTTTATTTTGAAACCGAGTCTCACTAAGTTGCGGAGTGCCTCACTAGGTAACTGAGGCTGGCCACAAACCCGGATCCTCCAGTCTCAGCCTCCTGAATGCTGGGATTACAAGGGTGCGCCACCACACCCGGCTCTCAAAATAGTTTTTAAATAAAAGAAACAGCACCGAGATAAAAGTAAAGAGGTCACAATACAGACATACCTCAGAGATACTGTGGGTTCAGTTCTAGACCATCAATAAAACAATTATCACAATAAAATGAGCCACAGGAATTTTTGGTTTCCCAGTGCATATAAAAGTTATGTTTACACTATACTGCCACCTATCAAGTGTACAATGCATTATGTCTACAACAGTATACATTTTAATTTTAAAATACTTTATTGCTCTAAAAATGCTAATGATCCAAAAATAAAATTGTGATAACTATAATTCAATGTGTTTTAAAACTCAGTGTGCTGCAAAAAGAAGAGTCAATAATGCTTCCCTTGTGAGAAACAAAGAAGTATGAATAATGATTGCAGATCTCATATGGTTTTGTTATTACAAGGTTTATAAAACTAAAGCTCCCAGAAGAGTTTGCGTGTTAGAATTCTGAACTACGTTCAACCTGAACTTGTTTAGATTTCACACCTTTACTAGAATTCAGATCATCAATAATATAAAACATACACAGAAATTATTAAGATATATTCACAATAAAAACTCAAAATTTAAAACTACATTAGGCTTCAGTTCACTAACCAGATTTTTTTTTTTTTTCCTGCCTTAGAATCCTGGGCACTGTCAGTCCCTCCCTGAATGAAAAAGATGGTGTTTTCAAGTCAGTGTCCTTTGGGAAATCACACCTAAATTAGCCCAGCAAAATACTGTAGAAAAATTTTCTACATGGCAAAACTATTCAAACAAAGAGAGAACTTCTGTTTAGGTCACATAAAAACTAACCACAATAATCTAGAAGTTCTGGGCCAGGAAAAAACATAGAAAGACACATTAAATCACATGCTTCATCCTACCATAGATGTGTCTTTGGAGATTTCCTCTCTTTTTTTCTAATAATAAACACAGCAAAATATGTCACTAAATAGTTATGAAGGAATTTTAAAGTAAATGTGGTATAATAACTAGTGAGATAAACTGATAAATTGCCCTGAAACAAAAATAAGTGAGGGGCAGGAGTTGTCCACCATTTAAGTCAAACAAATCAAGTCTCACTTTCCCTGACACCAGGAATGGTTTTGGAGGTTAGAAACATAAAACAAAATAGAATATTCTTTATGAATTTCACTGCCTCCAACCTCCATTTAATAGTGAGAATTCAGTAATGCTTAAAAACTAAGTTGTATTTAAACCAAAACCAAAAAATTTACTTCACTGCATAAAAATAAAAAGATACATGCTAAAAGATGAGTAATCAGAAACTTACAAATAAAATAATGCTGTAATTAAGGTCCCTAATCAGTTGCTTCTTAGTTAATACAAAGGGAAATTATTCTGTGTAGGTTAGACCTGGTTAGGAGAGCTCTGTAGAGAGGGTCAGAATCTAGGTGTGGTGGCACACACCTTAAGGACATACACTTAGAGGCCAGCCCTAGCAACTGAGTAGGACCCTGTCTTAAAATGGAGTGGGGATGTAACTCAGTGGAAAAGCCCTTGCCTAGTACATGAGTTCAACCCTCAGTACAGGGGGGAAGGGAAGAGGGTCAGAAGGCTCTGCTGGCTCTAAGGAAGCAAGCTATCCTGAACACTATGGCTGTATCGAATGAAGAGGACCCCATGCCTCAGGTGAGTTTACAGCCACAGGGACACACTGAGGTCAGCCCTCGGGGATCTGAGCACAGGACTCAGCTATGCCATGCTCAGATTCCTGACCCACAGAAACTATGAAATTAACAAATCACATTAGTGGTGAAGTGTAATGTATAATAGAAAATTCATTCATTTCTAAGTCCATCCACTGTTACTGTCTGGTATATCTGGTTCAGATATTTTTTTTCTAACACACACACACACACACACACACTCTCTTCTTCCAACACCATTACATTCTGTTTTGTGTCAGCAAGCCTACTGTAAATTTAAGGAACTTGAGGCTGAATAACAAGGCAATGAAATGATGGAGTCCTCTGCAGGAAGCCACTGTGCAAAGCTCTGCTCAGTTAGCTCATGCAATCTCCTGTCAGCATAGATAGGTATTCAAAAGAGAAAAGAAAAATAAAAGGAAAGAGGTTCTTTGTACTAGGGGCACTGCGATTTAAAAGAATAGAATTTTTCCCAAGATTACAATATAATTTTTTCCAAGATTACAAAGCAAGTGAAAGCAGAAAGGATGCCATGGATTCAAGACATGAGAATACAAAGCCCTCAAATCCCAACAATCCATTCTTCTTCTTGAGAATTTCTCTTAATTATAAAGAAACATTCAGCAATGAATTTTAAGACAGGTGAAGAACAAAGAGGGTGTAGCAGTGACACTGTTTGTTTATATGTGACCAGCATCAGAACTCCACTGGCCAAGGAGCTAGCCGCTGAGAGCAGAGTGAAGGCCAAAGGAAACCGGAGAGCCACGTTCTCATCAAGTACCGCTGCAGCCGGGCATGCCGTCCACTAGAGACCCAGGATGGCCAAAGTCAGCAGATAACAGACACTCTCTCCAAACACAAGCCTCAAGTGCTCTAACTGAGCACCTGTCCATCAGAGGAGTGAGTGCAGACAGGGCTGAGGGAGGGCCCCGCAGGAGGAAGGCTGGACTGTCAAGAAGTCTGTCACCATTAGCTACACACAGTTTTTCTACAACCTAAAAGGATGCCTCTTCCTGGTGCTATTTACTAATTGCAAAAATTTGGCAGTACTAATAAAATAGGATTAAAATAGCTTAGAACAAATTGTTTACAGTATTCCAAAACTTAAAACACCATGGCAGATTCACTGAACAATCTTAAATAGGGCATTTCAATACGGTTAAATAACACACATTTCAAGTGTGATAGAAGACAGGGAAATACCAAACTTTTTTAAGAGATAAAAATCAAAAGTAGGAGCACAGTGGCTTGTACCTGTAATCTCAGTACTTGGGAGGCTGAGACAGGAGGATCACAGTTCATGGATAGCCTCACCAACTTAGAAAGATCCTGTTTCAAAAATAAAAAAATAAGCTGGGCGTGGCGGCACACGCCTGTAATCCCAGCATTTGGGAGGCAGAGACCGGAGGATCTGGGTTCGAGGCCAGCCTCAGCTATCTAGTGAGGCACTCCGCAACTTAGTGAGACCCTGCTTCAAAATAAAGATTAAAAATAGAGCTGGGGATATAGCTCGGAGGTAGAATGCCCCTGAGTTCAATCCCCAGTACTGCAAAAAAAAAAAAGAGATGGAGTTGTGGTTCAGAAGTAGAATGCCCCTAGGCATTCAATTCCAAGTACCACACATTAAAAAAAGAAAGTAATCTTTTATTTTAAAGCATCGTTATCTAAAAATTCAAAGGTTTTATTTGTGTTAAATGTAAATTTCTAAATTCTATAGCTTACTGATTGACACTGAAAAAGAAAACATAAATGTACAAATATGAACTGCTTTAACCTAGAATTGGTTCACCTGACAGAGGTTAGATAAGAAGAAAACAGTAAAAGTATTGAGCCTTCTTAGTTATGTCTTTTCTTTAGAAAATCGAATATAATACGGAAGTGTGCTTTTAAATGTCTATTTTAATAAATGTTGCACAATCTAAGTTCCCCTGACCACATACTTCACATACTTCAAGTCACGTATCTGTATTATAGATTAATATAGTTATAAACTAGTACCACTGGAAGAAGGTTGACTGTAAAGGTTAATTAACTTGGCTGTTGGGTAACTATTATATGTAAAGCAATCATTCTATTATTGTGAGGCCCTAAATGTTTCCCTGCTTTCTCTTTTCAATAAATGCAGAAAATTGCCTCATGCATCCCCACAAATGAGTTCAGTGGCTTAAACAAAGTTCTGCTGGGGGTTCTGAAGCCAGACTACGCTCCTTCCCCAGCCTCTTGTCTAAACACACCGGCACTCACAGGAAAGCCCGGAGTACAGACCCAGCAGGGCTGGACAGGGGCGCCCACCCGCTCAGAGGCTGGCAAGGGGTAGTTTTAGCCCAGACCAACAGACTCAATCTGAATAGATTTGCATCCATGTGTAATGCTTTCTGGATAATTTCTTGACACACATAAACGTAAGTATACTGAGCCATGAATAGCAAGTGTATTTTCACCCGCTGTCCATTCCTAAAATAATTTACAAGTAAATTATACTACTCAAGTTCATTTCTAAGTTACACTGTTTGGAATCTGGAATGTGTTTTCCAGAAATATACTTAATGAAAGTGAAATTCTCAGCCTTATGAAAAAAGTCAACCAAGAAAGAAAACCAGTCTGACTGGAAGCTAACAACCCTGGCCAACAGGATGCCTTCTGGGGCACGCGGTGCCTCTGCAGGCCCAGCCCCCCGTCCCGCCTGGAGCCTAGGTTGGCCTCCTTTGCTGCAAGTATACAGCACACAGCCTCAAGTCAGAGTAACACTGACGACAGACACTGAGCCCCAGTTACTGAGACACTGTATGCACACGTTCTCAAGGAACCTGACAATAATTCTGCAGAAAGTAACTCTGTTCCCATTTTTGGCAAAACAAACAAGGGAAAAGAAGAGTGGCATGAACTGCTCCTGTCACAGAGCCAGAATTGGCAGCGCCAGGATTCAAGCCTAGAATCTACCCACCTCAGCAGTCAACACTTTTATAACACCAGAGGCGATGAGCGCCCGAGATTCCAGGAGTCCTGTGTTCACCCTGCCTATCTGCAAGGTGTGCAAGGACAAAGAGCAAGAGCCAATCAGCACAAAGGGAGTAAAGTGGGGCCCACCAGCAGAGCTGATGCACAGGGAGGGGACGACAAAGAAGGAAACACACGCTGGGCTTCTCAAACAACCTCCTGAGAATTCACTTTCTTGCTAAAGGGCAAGATGTATAATGTATAATCAATTGAGACAGAAGAATTTCTACATTCCTCTTCTCCAAATGTTTCACATCTTTGTTTTCCATTTTTCAGAAACAGATTTCTCATCACTAATATTCCCTCTCAACTTCTCATTTCCCTTCATAATGGCAAAAGGAACAAAATATTCAAATAGTATATCAACATACAATAGTCAGCACTAAAATTGAAATGCTGGATACCAAGCAGCATTCCTGGATAACAGTTTAAAATGATCATTCTCCGGGGGGCACACAACAGTCCCGTGAGGCCAAAGTCAAGGAAGGCACTGGCTGGATGGGGAGAAAGGACCCATCAGACACTGCAGGGTCGCCCAGGAGGCAGGGACCCTAAAGAGCACTGGTGAGCCAAGAGAGAGAAAGGGCACCCCTTCCCAGGACCTGATGAACAGAAAACACTAGAGATTAGTGCCCCAAAATCTACACAACTCTGAACTTTGCATACATCTACTGTCAAGATTTACTTAAAGAAAAATAAATTCTGAAAGTGAGCTCCTATCAGATCAATCTAAATTCCTTGTGAATCTTATCTCCACTTTCAGAATTACCAGAAGCCCCTATAGGAGGCTCCTACAGAATCTATGCTTTATTATGATTATAAGTCTATATTATAAAAATGGACTAAAGGATGAGTTCAAGCAATTTTAAATATTCAGAAAAGCCTAAAATTTATTCTCACTATGATAACAATGAATATGATACAGGATTTAATACATAAGAGCAAACCAGAAATTTTATTTCCAATGGAATTATAGGACAAATTAAAATTATATTGTAAAAGTATTGAAAGAAATCTAATGTACCAAATGTACAAAATATATCTCCCTCTCTCTTATTCATCTTTCATAGAGCAATGAAAATCAGTCGAAAGAAGAAAGCATCAGGAAAAATGTCATCTCCAAATTAATCATTAATCTGATGGGTAACAGCTAATTTATCTTCATGGCTTTTGAATACCCATTTGAAGACATATTCATTGATAATTTGTGTCTTAATATTGGTGAACATGCTTATCTAAAGAAAATGTACATATATATGTATATGTATATGTGTACCTGTACATGAGTATATAAAACTAATCTGTATTCAGAATACATTATCTTCCAGTGTTCAAACATAAGATAGATTTTGAAAGACAATAATACTGTGACCATTTCAAGATCCCCGAAAGATTAGGTTTCGATATCTCCATTGATGGTTGATATAAAATTTATAATCAAGGCAACTAAAAAGTATGAAAACATTATCAACATTAACAAAAAGCAGATAACTTTCCACAAAATTTAACACCCTCTTTTATAGGCCTTTTACTAAGTTAGTCCATGGGCTGCTAAAAGTTATCTAGCCTGTACTGTAGAAACTTTCCCCCCATGTTGAAACTTCTGCTCCTAAGCATTTAGACTACCAAAATAATAAAGTGAACAAGATTTTAAAGTGTGTCTTCTTCAATCATGGAAAACTTAGGAGAGCAATACACCACCATTAAAGCATTACCTGCCCACTCTAAATTCTCAATGTGAATTTCAACTTAAGGAAGAAAGAGTAACTACAATGTTTGACTGTAAGTCTGTCTTAACAAAGGATAAATTACCAGTACATACAGGTGAGTACTAGCTCAAATCATTTACTGAAGAAAAAAACAGGGAGAAGAGCCTAAATATCTTAGACTCGCTATAAGAAGCTGCAGCCGCTCGCTGAGGCTAGTCTCATCCACTCCAGCTGGTATGTCATCAAAGGTAAATAAAACTAATCGCAAATATACAAACTACACAGGTTGTAAATGTACAAAGAATATATCCTAGTAATTACAAGTATAGACTGCCTACCTCTTAAAGACAAAAACTACAAATCTATTCTGAATTCTCAGAACTTAGTGAAGATGAATGAATTTAATGGTCTGCAGTAAATTGCAAATATACATTTAAAAATAACTTTCCGGTAATCAAAGTGATAAACAAAAAATTTTAGTGTTCAAAAATATTCTCCCCAAATAATTAAGAAGCTACAATTCTACATTAGGTTACAAAATTTCAAAAGTATATTTAATATTAAAGACCTAGAAAAAGAGGATAATAAATATTATCCCTATTTATATTACAATAACTTTTCCCATTTTTATTTTAAACTTTATACATATACATTTAATCTATGCTTTGTACAACTAACACACGTCTGTGAACTGAGCTGCAGATTTAGTTTATTCCATCAACCTCTGCTAAATTGGGTAATAATCATATTTCTTAATTGAACCCACTTTCCATAAGGTACTGAGCACAAAAGCCAGCTGCATAACCAACATGTGGGTGACGGAGGGTGCCTCTGTGAAGAACCCCAACTGCACAGCCCCATTCTATGTGAGAATCAACAAAGTAATGGCGGGGAGAACACAGACCAATTGCAACTTTGAACCTTTAAAAAACATAGAGTTTTCAAATAGAAAACAGAAATTCTTGGTCTCAGCTGCTCCACATGTACCACACAGGGAACAGAATATGGATGTAGTTGTATATTCAAGGAAAAAATAACTGTTATGAAATATTCATTTGAAAAGTAATTAAGTCTTGCAATTGAAAAGCTAACCTTTCACAACATTAAAATCATCACGCAGCTTTGAGATTAACACGTTTGGATGTCCTCTGGTGCTTATTACAATTTATTTAGCACCTCATCTACATCGATACTTGGGTTGTTTATATATTTTTCATTTCCTACAAGCTAAGATAAAAGAGAATCAAAGGATGATTCTCCCCAAATCCCCAGAACAAAACCTGTACAGACCACAAATGAGAGTAAACCTTCCTAAAATATTTATGAAAAATAAACCTTTTAAAGTATAAGAGGCCATATGTCAACTGAGGTTAAGTTGTCAAAAAATATGATATAAAAATGCATCTGTTTTGTAAACCACTAATAATTCCAAACTTAGAATTTTTACATATATACCATATACATATAACATTCCATGGACTAAATATACCCATAAAACTATGCTATGATAAAATAACTTAAAAGCATAAATCTCCCAATCTCACCCTAATTTTCCCTGCATTGAACATCAGATCAGCCTCTCTGAAGTCCTTTTTTTTTTAAATCAGGGGAGGAAATTAGCAGGATTTTAGGCTTCAAATGCCAGAAACGACTATTAGCTTTCATTTGGCTATTAGTCTGATACACAGAGTAGACTCTAAGGTGCCACCAGCAGATACCATTATTTCCTCAAATGAGACTTAACACCTGCCTTGCTGGCGTTGAAGGGAACAGAGAGAAGCTGACTTGACGTGCATGGGCCATCCATTCAATTCGTGCACCATTTCTGTCACCTGAGCTCTGACAGCTCAGAGTTCATCAGGCCAGCGTCCCCTCCCGGGTCCCTCACAGCCAGGGCTGTGGGGTGGGACGGGACAAGGCCCCACAGTGCAGGCCTGTGAGACAGAAACTGGAGAGTGGAGTGCAAGAATTGCTCCTGCAAGCGCCCTTAGCTCCTTCTAGAACTGGCAAGCACGCGTGCAACACGTGTGCACACGACACTGGGAGGGAAGGAAACAGAAAACTGTTTCTGGAACTCAAACTGAAATCATGCAAAGAGCTCATGCGCCAGATTATGATATGCTCTCCCTCTCAGACCACGACCTCCTGAGCACATTACAGTTTTACAAGACAAACACACAATTTCTGTAAATAAGGAGAATTGCAAATAAATATACCGAGAAGAAAAGTTTATTTTATTTTGAAAAGGCTTATTTGTTTATAAAACAGACTAACAATCGCTTCCATGGTTTTGATGTGTCTTAAAGTAGCATTTGATCATTCTTAGTAAAAACTACTCAACATTTTTAAATGCACAAGTATCATTACGAACACTAAAGATCAACATAACAAAGAAGATAATTAAAAACGCAACACTCAAGCAGTATATTTAGGTTTGCCATTTTTCTAAACAGGCTTACTCCAGATGGATCCTTTGCAATCATTTAAAATGATGGTATGAAACTATGTTGGCAAGACAGTATGTTAAATCTTCCAAGTTATAAAACAGTGCATAGGATATGACCCTGTTTTTCTAAAAGAAATAAATTACTCATGAATATATCCACAGAAAAAACTGAAGACACAGAAAACAATAATCCTCTCACCTTTATAATACTTATTAGCTATATGATTAGGATAATCAGGAAAGTTATTTTTTAAAAAAGAAAACATTTATAAGTAAATAAGATTTTTTTCTTATTTTCTAATTTAACTCTAAGTTCCTTACTTGATTTAAGAATGCAATACAACTAAATACAGTGTAAGTGAATTAGAGTAAATCTTAAGCCCACTAAAACAAAGCCTACCAAGATAAATTATGACAACTACACTATATACATCTAAAGAAATAGACACAGGCACAGGTTTCCGAAAACCTGTTCTAAAATTAAAAAGAAAAAAATTAAAACATTGAGATTTTATTTTAAAGTCTTAAAAGTAACTATTTCACAACATTAAAGGCTAAAAAAAGAACTCTAATTTATTGCAGAATATCCTTTACCTTTTTTAATATCTTTATGAATCTAAATACATGTTTCGAAACATCATGTGGTACCATTAGGATGCACAATAATTATGTGTCAAATTTGAAAGTATCTATCTCTACATAATTATTCTATGAAACAAACCAGCCCATTCTAGTGAGAAGAGAGCTGGTGGTGCGTGGATCTGACTTACTTTTCTAAAGAAGAATGGCAGGCTGCATCACTTCACCAAGAAAGAAAGCCAAGCTTGTTTCTTGATGGTTGAATTAATCACCAAATGAAGACATACTTTTATTATAAAATTATTTTAAGACAATAATTCCGCAACAGTGCTGATGACGGGGGAATCAACAAAGACGTCCATCATATAGAGGCTGTATCTCATGGGCACAGAGCATGATTCTCCACTAAACTCAGAAATTTCTATTTTGTTCTCAAGCAAAGTAAGTTAGGAATTATAAAGGTAAATGAAATGTGCTTTTAGAATCTAGAATAGTAAGCAGGGTGTGGTGGTACATGCTTGTCCCAATACTTGAGAAGATGAGACCGGAGTATCTAGGTTCACAGCCAGCCTCAGGTACTTAGTGAGGCCTTCTGAAACTTAGTGAAACTGTTTCAAAATAAATAAAAAATTGGGCTAGAGGTGTAGCTAGGAGGTAGAATGCCCCTGGGTTCAATTCCTGGTAGTGCAAAAAAAAAAATTAACAATAATAATAATGATAGTTTCAGATGTACAGACTGTTCTGTGTTAAACCAAGAAGTAGGCAATCTTCAAAGACAGTTCTGAATGAAAGCTTAACCAGGAAAAATGGGTAGCCACATTGAAAACAAGAGAAAGACGTAGGATGTGCAGACCTCTCACTGCCATGATGGAATAAAGAAGGCTTGTGGCAAACCTTTATTTACTGGGGGAGGTAGGGAAGGATCTGTATTTTTAAAACTGACTGTATTAAAATGAATTGATTCAAAGGATATAGTCAGGCAATTCAACCCTACAACTTGTTGCCCTTTCTAAAGACTTCTCATAAAATTTTGAGTAAAAAATTATATTTAAATATTTTATAAGACTATATCCACCCTTCTAAGATACTGTAAGAACAAAACTCTATGCACAGTTGCAACTCAAGGCCTCTTCAACACGGTGACCCAATGGTCATTTTCTCCTTTTCATCCTCCACAAACAGACTACAAAGCACAGTGGTAGCACACACATACACCACCCACGTGCAAAGGGCGCAGGCCACAGGGTCTCATTGAGGACGGCGTTTCACCCTGAGCTGCCTCCTCCCTAGGCAAGTCCCACAGTCTCACTTAATAACATTCCCATAATCTTATTAATGAATAATTAAACAGTCTTTGGGATTTTGTATGTAGATTGAGACACATACAAATGATTTTACTTAACTGAAAATCCCAGATAGCAATGAGGTAGGAAGGAAGGGAAGGCCCTTCCTCACTGTTCCCGACCTCGCAAGGACCTGGGGCATTAGTGACAAACTCCCTAGCTCTCCTCGCCTCCTCATCTTTTGTGCTTTGCTTCATGAACTGGACTATGATCACTGCTTGGTGTTAACAGAACTTTTTAAAACAGAAATTATCCAGATTACTAATCCCCCCCACACAAAAAGGAATAGTATTTTACAAACAAGACTGTAATTAAAAATAAAAGTTATTCAGAAGAAGTAATGAAGACATTTGGAGAACATTTAAACAGCTTCAGGAAGATGGGTAAATTGTACACTGCCACAAACATACTTGCTGAAAAGTGTCCCACCATCTCAGGGTCTCTGTAATACTTCAAACCAGGAATGTATCCATCATAGCACACCGAAACACTCAAGCATTACTTAGCAAAATGAATTCATGAATTCCTTCTCCCATCATAAATAAAGTGAATTCAGCTATAGCCTGAGAATAAGAACGACAAGCATTAATACACCGTCCATCCACTCTGATGTAGAAGCTGAAGGGTAAAGTATGCCACAAAATCAAATACTGAGAAACTAGTATTTCTCATTTCTGGTGCCCCCCCCCAAGGGTTAGGGGGGATTATGATAAGCAGTTTAATAATGAAAAGATACTCAGGTGTGGAATGGTTCTATGAGAAAAACAAGTCAGTCTTTAACCTGTAGGGACAGGAAACAGGCCCGAGGTCCCACTGGGGAGGGTGAGCGGTGGTGTAGAGGGAACTGAGGGGACAGCGAGCTGAACTGAGCTTTGGAGAAGGCTGTCAATGAACTTGAAGTCCTGGAATACAGGATTCAAATGACCCAGCCACAGCATTTTGAATGTAAAGTCCAATCTTAAGAACATTCTGAACCTGAGCCCAGGGGCTGCTCTTCAGCGGGGGAGAAGGCAGTGCCCACACAGTTCCCTGGCAGACCCAGAGCCCTGCTGGGGCACAGCAGGAGGCTGCAAGGCAGCACGACCCCCTCCTCCCCAGCAAAAGCAGGTTTCAGCCCTAAAAGTCAGAGAATGAACATCCCTATACTGGCCCCAAAATATCATCTATACCCATGCTCTGCATATTAATTACCTAAGTGGCATGGAAGAAAAGATCTCTTGATGCCCTTTTCAATTAATTAGAAATAAAAATACCTTAAATATCAATAGATACTACTGTACACACTTTGGACATTATTTTAAAATCGGCTGCTCCAAATCATCCCTTTTTCTCAAAGGATACCTACATTACAACTGCAGTGATAGCGCTGAGATTTTACACTCCCATCACCTACAGCTCCAACTTCTTACACATGCATGGCGAGCAGGCAACCAGGACCCTGGAGCCACCCGAGACGCTCTGCTCCTGTGGGTACACCACAGTCTGTGCCCTCCTGATAGCTGACGCTGCTGGGATCAGAGTGTGCATGGGAGGGAGCTGAGGGCACCCAGCAGGGATGTTTAAGGCACCCACCTCTGTAGGAACTGTATACAATAAATACACGTAATGGGAAGCGTGGTAAATGTAGTCAAGGAGGACATACAAACAACAGCCTTCTTACTTATAAAACAGTATTTGAGTCTGGCAAGTTGCGCATGCCTGCAATTCCAGTACTTGGGAGGCTGAGACAGGAGGATTGCGAGTTTTAGGCCAGCCTCAGCAATTTAGCAAGACGTTGTTTCAAAATTAAAAACAAAAAGGTCTGAGGTTGTGGCTCAGAGGTAGAAATCCCCTGGATTTAATCTCCAGTACCCCTCAATCTTGTGTTTATTTGTATAGATAAGGTTAATTGCTAGTTCAGAATGTACTGCAAATCAATAACTTACATGCCAAGATCTTGACAATTTGTAAGCACACCGTTGTTTTCACCAGAACTCAGTTTGTGGCTAGATCTTGAGAATACAGCATCCATAATCTAGAGCTGCAAATACCCACTAGCCACAGGTGGCTATTTAAATTTAATTAAAATTTTAAATTCAATTCCTCCCATTAGCCATATTTCAAGGGCTATAGAGCAACATATGGCAAGTGGCTAATATCTTGGACAGCACAGGCACAGAATGTTTTCATCATTATAAGAAGTAATATTGGACAGTGCTGGTCCAGAATATCCATAGTCAGCTCTCAGGATCCCAGAATTCTGTATCAATGGATTCAACCAACCACAGATTGACTATGATCATTTTATATAAGGAACGGAAGCACCCACAGATTTTGATACATCTGGGGACCCTAGAACCAGTCTCCTAGAAATACGAGGGATAAGTATACTCTGTCCAGTCAATGTAATAAACACAGGGCAACACAGAGCAGTCACGCTTCATGGGGGAGGGTTAAAATGCCCTTCATGGAAATCTCACTAATATTTCAGTGGAGCGAGACCTTACCCCTCCCTTACTCCAAACTCAAGCCAAAACCACTGGCCAGTGAGAGAAGCCTCCATGGTCACCAGTGGCACAGGGCCTCCAGATGACCAATGAAAGGACCACAATCTCTAGACACCAAGTCTAAAGAATATTTCCTAACTGCCACTCCATGAATCAGTACTGGTCTGAGGAATTCTTTCCCAATCTACAAAATTTATTGCCAAATTTTACTTTGTAAATGCTCTGCCTCCCAAGACACCCAGCAACCTAGCAAGACCCTATTTCAAAACAAAACAAAACCAAAAAAGGGCTGGGGGTATAGCTTAGAGGTAGAATGCCCCTGAGTTCAATCCCTAGTCCAAAAAAGAAGGGGGGGGCCATTTTGCTAATGACAAAGTAATCACAAATTTAAAAGATCATATGTATGTGCAAGTACAATATCTTAAGCCAAAGTGATTTAGTAGGCAAGAGAATATTCCTTCTAAATTGACATCACCCAGTTCCCCGCAACTAGGAACTATTCCTCCTTCATGCACTCCTGTGAGGGCACAGCATGGGGAAGGCAGTAAATAAGAACCTGAAAAAAGAGAAACATTTTTAAATAAAGTTACTGCTACAATTCATGGAGAAAGACTCATCAATCAACATTATTGTGCAGTTTTCAAAACACTTCATTTTTAATATTTCTGAAGCATAGTTCCTTAGAACTTTATCTCCTCAGAAATTATGTGAGATCAAGCAGATAATGGGTTAAGTCCAAAAAACAAAGGAACGACAGAGCAAATCTGACTGCATGTTTGAAAATGCCTATAAAATGTTACAAGCAAAACAGGAAAGCCTGTGTTAATAATGCATAAACCAAAAGAGAGAAAAAAAGCTACCCATTTAATGGAATAATGCTTTTATCCTTGCAGTTAAAATGAAATAAACCATGACTATTAATCTAGTAAGACCATGTAAAAATGTAATTTTTAAACATTTACTAAAAGGGGATAGTTCAGTAACCACTCTAAAAATCAAGGCCTTGTGTACAGCAGCATTTAAAAGCTAAATACCAATCTCCTGTCTGTGGAGGCCATTACCCACCCTGTCACCATAGCAACGCTAACAGTATGCCTGACTTCAAAGACAAAGATGTAATTTCAGACTTCCAGCAGCCAGAGGGAGTGGTAAGAATATTCTGCCCAGGCGGTGTCAGCTGATGATAAATTATAAAAATATCCAGGAAGGTTATGAGGCGGACCGTACCACATATTCTCATATTCCTGGGGGAAGACTTCTATTAGTCAAACACACCAGAGGACAGAAAGAGTAAAACAAAAGTAAACAAGAAAGGATCTCGATGGAGTCCAATTTTTTTTTTTTTTTTTAAATTACATAGTACAGAATCCACCTTCCTTTTCTCTTGCTCCCAGGAGAAAATAAAAATAGTTTCTACCATCTCCTTTCTCATTCAAAGAGTGGCTGCAGATCGGCAAGAATGTTCCAAGGGACTTGCAGAACCTCCCCTGTAACTGCTCCTTCTGTATTTGTGAAACGCGGGCATTTGTCAAAGAGCATTTTAAGTACAAGGAGTGGGCAGTGCAGCTCAGCAGCCCGGAGACTGAGCTGCAGGAGAGCAGCTTGCCTCACCCTGAGGCTGGACTCTCCACCGACCGAATCCCAACACCCTCTAGATAGCTTTTAAAACCTCGCATGGAAAAACATGGAATGATCATTTGCCAATTTTTTTATATACCGTGAATGAACATAGCTGGCCCAGACAGCGCTGTTTCACAATTAAACAGCTAATCAGTTTTCCAAAGCAGGCACTCTCTAAGGTTAAGAGTGCCCCCCAAAGTCTGAGTAAGTTATTTTCCCTGAGGTTACTGATTACAAAAGAATGCAGTTGGAGTTGGTCTGTTTTGAAGAGTCTCTACAAGGAATAATTACCAAACTACTAGGATTTTCTTTTACTTAAAGTTAGTCATAAACAATTACATGAGCCAACAAATGAACACAGGTAGTTTTAGAGAGAGAGAGAAAATGTGTGTGTGTGTGTGTGTGTGTGTGTGTGCTGGGAATTGAACCCAAGGACATTCTACCTCCGAGCTATACCTGGCTATATAACTGATTTTTAAGACCAAATACAGTGTAGAATAAATTATCTTCCTGTTGAATCCTGTTGTATGGTTTGGGGTTCCCAAGAAGGCTAGTTTCCTTAGAAGAACAGGAGCAGGATACAGTTGCCCCTTTGACAGATCTGAAGGCAGATTCATTTCCCCGTCTACTCCAGGGAAAATAGCCGTGGATTCAAGTCAGGGCTTGTGTCACTTGCCATGGTGGGTCTTTGGCCAGCTGCCCATACCCACTCTCTAAAGTATACGGTACAGCAACCAAAATATGGCCAGAGGTTGTTTCCTCCCATGACTAGTCCTGGTGGCAGAGGGTAGAAATCAAGGCAGCTTCAGTCTTCCTAAGAAAGTATTCAGAAGTTCAAGGGACTATGAATTCTCCCTAAGAACAGAACTCCAGTTCTATAATGTACTGAAGTTTGGAGGTTCATGAAAAATGAAGCACACAAATCTTGCCACAGATATAAACTACAACAGTTCCACCTACAGAGGCACTAGTGGAGTGCTTGCACGGTACGGCTCAGGCCAGCGCCAATCTCACTCATGTTGATCCCACATCTGACAACCAGGGATTAGCAATCTTCTCCCAGGAAAGCATACCACATAAAAATGTGCCAAACTACAAAACATCGCCCACACACCTAACTTGGGAAACAAAGAAAAATAGATTTTTTTTTTTTTTTTTTTTTTTTTTTGCAGTACTAGGGATTGAACCCAGGGACATTCTACCTCAAGCTACACCCCCAGTCCTATTTTTTATTATTTATTTTGAAACAAGGTCTCACCAAGTTGTGGAGGGTCTAAGTGGCTGAGGCTGGTCTAAAACTGGTGATCTTCCTGTCTTAGCCTCCCAAGTACTGGGATTACAAGCGTGTGCCACCACGCCTGGCAGAAAAATAGATTTTCAACCTGCTACCTGTTTTATGCTTATAAAGCAACTAGTTTTATTTATTTTTTTATTTATTTTTTGCGGTACTGGGGATGGAACTCAGAGGCATTCTACCTCCGAGCTATACCCCCAGCCCTATTTTTTTATTCTTTATTTTGAAACCGAGTCTCACTAAGTTGTGGAGTGCCTCACTAGGTAGCTGAGGCTGGCCGCGAACCCGGATCCTCCGGTCTCAGCCTCCCAAATGCTGGGATTACAAGCGTGCGCCACCACGCCCGGCTAAGCAACTAGTTTTAAAATTATGATGAAATACAAATGGGATCAATAAGCTACTCCTTTGGACACAATTGCTAGATTCCTAATTTTGGCATTTAAAGCAGTTAAGCAAGTTTAAGGAAAAAATAGTCAATCACTAATTCATTTAAGTGGCAGGGCCTAATTAAGATCCTGAATAACCAAACCAAATAACATGAAATAACTTTTTTTAACACTATATTTGAAAACCCATATTTTGGCATCATTATTCATTATATTCATGGGAGTATTTTATATGTTTCTTTCTAGAATACTTCCTTTTACAAAGTAAAAAGAAGAAAAATGACATTCTCTCCTTAAGAAGTGATGTTTCATTTTATACAAATGAGTATGCAAACTTGATTTTGGCAAAGGTAGTCGGGAAGGCAGCCCTCAGCGTAACAGTCACTCATGGCAACTGCATTAGCAGCATCTGTTTGCTTCTTTTTCAAAATTTTCTTAGCACATGCAATCCACTTGGAGTAGTCTTTTTATACACAAATGTTTTCCTGTAGGTCAGCTCAAATCCTTTAGAAACACAAGGGTTACGAATCCTATATAAAAACATGATAGGATAGGAAAGCATACTATTATAGCAGGGCCTCTGGTTTAAAAGTGGCCCCAGGTACACATAAAAATAAATCTATTTACAATTCTCCGATAAATATGCTAAAAGAATTCATGGTCTAAGCTGTTTTTGAACAAATTTATAAAGAAATTGATAATTAAATTTTGATCACTAAGGTAGAGCATCTAGGTCATACTTTTTATTAGAATGACAGTATTAAAAACAATTCACCAGTGAGACTAAAAACCACACGAATTATACTTTACGTGTTTTTATTGTTTTAACAAGAAATTCTGTTCTTAGGTAAATTTAAAAGTAAAGCTGGTACTGATAAGTATGATACACCAAGGATCTGATAGGACAGTCAATAAAAATGTAGAAAGTAAAACATGTTATCTATATTCATTTCCTCTATAATTTGCCCAGAAACCTTTTCACTAGCTACCATTAGGTCTTATGTATACTTTAAACACCAATAAATAAAACCATCTAAAATAGTGGCATTAGAAAGCCAGAACAGGAAACTTCAAGGTGTTGGCCTCTGCAAAATACCACCTGACTCACAATGACATATTTACTTAACATCATATAACCAAATGGGATTTTTAAAAAGGCAGAATCTAAATAGGTATATTTCCTATATTAATACAATCACTCACCTCCTCACACATACATACCCACAACCTACAGAACATTTTAAACAAAGGGTCAACATTAGGCTGGGAGGGCCTGGGGATATCGATCAGGGGTACCACACTTCCTAGCATTCATGAGGGCCTGGCTTCCATCCCCAGCACCACCAAAAAAAAGAAGGAAAAAAAAAAAACTAGCTAGAGCTATTTGACTCAAAGGCACATCCTCAGCCAGACATGTGGCACACACCTATTATCTCAGGACTTGGGAGGCTGAGACAAGAGAACCGAAGTTTCAAACAGCCTCTGCAACTTAGGAAAACCCTCAGCAATTTAGCAAGACCCTGTTTTAAAATAAAACAATGGAATCAGGCTAGGGGTGTAGATTAGAGGTAGAACGACGCTGGGTTCAATCTCCAGCACCACACACACATGAAAAAGGAAAAAAGAGCATCCTCGGTGCTCCTCCCTCGCTTCCTCAAGATTTCTTGTCATTCGCAGTGGTTTCTCCCAGACCACTCTTGGGAAGTCTAGGGATTTGAAAGCTGACTTCACAACAGGCCTTTCTATCTGTGCCTAAAACCACAAGTTGGCACAAGCAAGGGAAGGGTGACCTCTCAAATTGCTGCAACCATTCTGTTACCTGCCCAATGTTGATTTCTTTTCCTATTGGTAAATATGTTATAGTTTAAAAAAAAAAAAAAAAGCTAGTGAAGTAATTTACATTTTATTTTTCTTTTCTTGTTACTACATCTAATATACATATCTAGACAGAAGAGGCAATCAACAGATGACTGCTAAATGTAACTGAATTTTTCTGTATAAAGTGGGAACTTGTGTCTTAATTAAAGATGTTAACAATTAGGCATGCAGGCTAAAGAAAAGCATAAATCAGATGCTATGAAAAGCAAAAATACTTAGAAGAAAAATTTGAACACTTTTTATTTGTTCAAGAACACTCATAACTTATCAAAATTATGGGCACAATTGTTTTATTCCAAAGGAAAGAGGGTCTTCACTCTGACATGCTGAGGAGTGGGCGTGGAGGGTGGCTGTGGTGAACACCAGGAGCTACCGACTGACGGTGACTGGCCAGCCTCCGGGCCACTCTCCTGCCAGGTCAGAGTCTTTATTTTCACATCTGGGAATTCTAACCCCCAAAAGACCCAAATCAAATACATAAAAATATACACATGTTGTGAACTCATTAATACTGTCTTTGACTACTATGTTTCAGCATTGGCTTATAAAACAAGGACTTTAAAATTATTTATTTATTTTTGTGGTGCTGAGGATTTAACCCAGGGGCATTCTATCTCCTGGCTACACCCCCAGCCCTATTTTATTCTTTTATTTTGAAACAGGGCCTCATAAAGTTACAGAGAGCCTCACTAAATTGCTGAGGCTGCTTGCTCCTGTTTCAGCCTCCCAAGAACTGGAATTACAAGTGTGCACTACCACTCTTGGCTTAAAAAAAAAAATAACAAGTTAAGCCAAAAGCTTTTTCCTTTCATCCCGAAAGCAAAACCTTTGCTCTTTAGGTAGGGAGCAAAATGACAATTTTTTTTAAAAAAAGGAACAGGAAAGTAGAGAAAGAACTTTATTTTTAAAAAAATACCCCTACAGGGCTCAAGGTAATCTCTCCTAAGCTCCATTTTCTTTGCTGGGATTCAAATGTATCCCTATACTCATGGTGTTCAAAGGGTTAGACTCTACAAACTAAGATCATCTTCTGAAACAGCATGTTGAGATGGTGCTATAACTCAATAGTAAACCACCTGATAGCATATGTGAAGATATGGGTTGGATTCCCAATGCCTCATCAAAAAAAAAAAAAAAAGACAGCGTGTTTAAACAGGTCCCATACTACACCTTCAAGAAGAGAAAGTGAGAGAGAGAAGTAAAGCGATTAAAATTGTATACCAAGCTTACAAACATATATACCCAAAACATTTCACGAAAGAAGAGATTACAATGAGATAAATTAAGAAATATTTCTCCAAGGTAAATTAGTATAAGATCATAGTCTTCATCATTCAAAAGTATACCAAACAAAGCAATAGACCCGCCTCTCTGCAAGGAAAGGAGCACAGCAGGACACACACCTACTGCATCTTCCTAAAAGCAAGAAAAATGAGACTTGCCAAGAGTCCCAACTGAACCACCTGAGCTTCACTTCTTTCTTGAGACTGTGCTCTTATCTTCTGCCAAGGTAGAGACCGGAGCACCCTGGTATGGATCTGTTGGGTTGTTAATTCAAATTCTGTCACAGCATTCTCCACATAACCTCCACAAATTTAAATGAAATGGAAAGTTATAGCTAATGCTATCGTTCTTTCAACATTGATTCCTATTTATGACAATATTTTCCCTCTTTCATAAAACTATATTAAAAAAAGCTTTATTAGCAAGGATGAACTGCTGCCTTTGGGAGTTTTAGAATTCAAGCAAAGTTATTCAGGAATGCTTTAATCTCATAAAATGTCTGGGTATTCTTGCTGGGCATGGTGGCACACACCTGCAATTCCAGTACTTGGGAGGCTGAGACAGGAGAATCGCAGAATCACCAACAGCCTCAGCAACTTAGGGAGACCCAGGATGTAGCTAGGAGAAAGGATGTCCCTAGGTTCAATCCCCAGTACCACACGTGCACAAAAGTTTGGGGATTCTTTTCTCTTTGAAACCAACTCCACCCCACCTTTTCCCAGTGTTTGTCACCAAGATGTCCAACACATTTCGGGTTGAAAACCTGAGAAGCATACAGTATTCATCTCTCCCTTTATTTCGACAACTTTTGAATTCTAGCTGCCACCTCTTTTTAACAGCTGGATTCAACCTCATCAGTGAGTTAATACTCTCAAGCTGTCTCCCTGCCTGCGGCGGCAGTAATGGCATTTTGAAAATGAAGGCTTTGCCTAAGTGAAAGGCACATTATAATTCTCTTATCTTGGTAACCTGAAAGTCCCAGAAATTCCAACTACAGAAGAGTGGGGAAGCTGTGGGAAAGCCAGGTCTTTATAGCCAAGGCCCATATACACCTGAGATATTCGTGAGAACTTTACTCCAGGCACATTTATTCCTCTTTAACTGGGAGTTTCCACTGTTCATTAACTGAAATTTTCAATTATATGCAAAACTTTTGGAAATAATGTCCAATAAATATGGTGTTGCACGGGTTTGTTTTTTGGGTTTTTTTTTGGGGGGGGGGGCGTTTGTGGTACTAGGGATTGAACTCAGAGGCATTCTACCTCTGAGCTATACCCCTAGCTCTATATTTTATTCTTTATTTTGAAACAGGGTCTCACTAAGTTGTGGAGAGCCTCACTAAGTAGCCGAGGCTGGCCATGAACCCGGATCCTCTAGTCTCAGCCTCCCAAATGCTGGGATTACAAGCGTGCGCCACCACACCTGGCTCTGCGCAGTTTTTCTGAAACCAAACTTCCTCCCAGTACAGCATAATTACTAGAGACCAGCCACATGTATTTCTGGCCACTGTAAGGTGATAACACTGCGCTAGTGCTTGCACCCCCGATGCTCATGGGAAGGATAAAACCACAGGCAGACCCCCACTCCCATCAGAACACTGGACACACATCAAAGAGTCCTGGGGTAGAGGTCTGGGGTGTGGGCATATACTGCTGTCCCTCACTGGATGAAGGAGGCGCCCTCCATCTGACCTGAGAAAAGGAGACACTCATTGCACCACGGCCAACAGAGACCATTGAGAGCTCAGACGAAAAGAGGAGTGAGGCGACAGGTAAAGACTTGTAACACCACTCTACCCAAATTGAAACCGGTGAGCTCCAAAGACTCAAAAAAGAGGTGGGGGGTGGGGGGGCTGGGGATAAAATGCAAGAACAAAGACTAGTCAAAACGTAGAATTTAGTGGCTCAGGTTCCACTAAAGACAAGTAGTAGTCTCCAAGTCCCTGAGTTGTTAATTTTCCACTTGTGGTAAATCTCGTCTTTCACCTGGGCGGCATTGACTCAGTTACTGTACAGTAACTGTACAGTAACTGTACTGTCAGGTGTGCATGGAGACCTCGGGGCCTTCTCCACCAGCAAGAAATGAAACCAACTGCAGCGGGTTCTCCTGGTTTAGGAAAGGGTCTCTGCTGGGTTCCCTTGGGCATTACAAAGGAAAGGCTTCAGAGCCCTGCGTTCCCTCCTACACTTGTTTTCCTACCATACACTTCAGGGGCGGTGACAGGCACCTGGATCTGCGTACTTCTCAACGTTCCTTACAACTTTTCTCCTTTGTCTGGATTTCGCTGTGCTCACCCACATCTAATTCCCAAGCCGACCACACAGGGAGGGGGACCTCTGGAACCTTTAGATGTTAGAAACAAACCACCAAAAGGTCTGTGGCCCTCCCAAGTTTACAAAGACAGCGGCACCCCAGATGGCAGGGAGGCCACCAAGAAACATGAGTGCACCGTTTTTAAAGATTTCTTGCATGCCCCTCATTCATTTGACTTTTCCTCATAAAGCAGGGGAAGAGTCATAATTTCATCAGTGTTTTTTTCTTATATACTAGCATGAATGACTTTTAAGGTAAATTTAGTAACTGGGAGGTGTTTTGAGGTTCTTACCTCTAAATCACTCCTCTTTCAAAGGAAAAAGAGACCGACCCTGAGAAGGCACAGGAATTGCTCAAGACCAGAAGCTTGGTTGAAATGGAGCCCGTGTGGATGAGCTTCACCATTACAACTGATCTCCCAATCAAAATGCATTGTCATATCAAAACAGGAAAGCCACAGACCCTCTCCCCTCCTACAAGTCAGTGTAAGCTGCTCATTTTTGTGAGGTGGGAAAAAAGCAAGTGATACAAACTACTTTCGAATAATCAATTTTTATAATGATCTGACAGTAAATAATATTGCAGTTAAATATCTATGTAATTTCAGTCTTGTTATCTAGATATTATTTAAATCAAGAAACTCCTAGAAAGTTAGCTATTAATAAGTGAATGTTAAAATTATATATTTAAATATAGATTAATATTATTCTCACATGCATTGAGCATGTATAATATACACAAACACATGCACACCAACACCACAAATGAATGTTATTCTGAGCACTTAAAAAATTTAAGTAATGGTCCAAGAATGAAATAAAGCAAAAAGATGTACACACCACAGTCTAAAAAAAAAAAAATTGGGTAAAATTTAGGCCCTGCAGAAAGGCACAATAGTGCCTGGAAGCTTTTGCTTTTTTAATAGAATGCATTATGAAGAAAAGCAGTTGAGAAAGCTTAGTCACTTTTTTGTGGCTTAAAGCTTTTCTCTCTCTCTTTTATTCCAGGCTTAAACAAAGTTCAGTGGGGCATCAAACTGCCTGTTTTAAATTACAGTCTGTATTTTAAAATAGAATGCATGCGCGGCGTGTTCCCGAAGCTAGGGGGTGGGAGTGTTATTCACGGAAAATTGAAGGCTTGTTGAGTCAATAATCTTCTTTCACACAGTAACAATTTTCAGCTAAAATTTCTTGACCCAAACAAAGGAAAACAAGACCATTCAGTTATTTTACAACAATTTAGAGAAGGCAAAAGAAAAAGATGAGAAAGAGAGAGACACCTCTAAAACCTGGCATTGTGACGGAAGAATAGAACATTTTGGCTCGGGAGGAACCTTCACTACATGTATTTATTTCCTCTCCTAAGCTGACAGTTAATATTAAAAATGGTTACTTCCAGGCCCAAAGAAACATAAAAGCAAATAAGGAGTCCACAAATGCTACTATGAGCTCCTGCTGGTTATATATCCCTTGTTATATGAAACAGATGTGTGCCTTCCTGTTACCTGCTAAGTGGAAATCTGTAAATGAAAAGCTATTTCCCACCAAAGAAGGATAACATACAGCAAAATGCTCTCGCTGTCTCCCATTGGCCAGTGCTGGCCGGACAGGGAGCGGCAGTGGAGAGCCACTCTCGAGAGGTTTCAGCCGCCTGCAGGTGTGGAGGCCGAAACCCAAACAGCAGCTTCAGGTGAGGGCGCGCACAACACCAGGACTATGGGTCCCTTCCTGGCCTGAGAAATGAAAATGCCTGCAATCCAGCCCCACTGTGTGGCTTGCCCACCTGCATGCCTCTTGTCCTCCAGGCCTCTGCTCCTGCTCCCTCCCCTGCCTGCTGGCCAGGGGCAGATACCAGGTATGCACAGCTGGGCACTCAGGAGGACCTGGAAGGAGCCCCAGGCATCCAGACCACAGAGGAGCAATCTGTGATCTCTCTGGCCTCCCTATGTCGTCCCAAGAGCCCCAAGTTATGTCCAGGGCCTGCTGAGCCTCCATTTGTTAGGGCAAAACTTGTGTGCTGACTTTTCAGCTAGCCAGGAATAGCTGCATTTTCATCCCTTACTTAATGAGCCTCATTTATCAACTACAGATCATCGTTATCCTTCTATTATCAAAACTAATTTCCTGCAAATCAGTTATGTTTCAGCCTTTCTTAAGCTCCAATTTTGTCTTGTGTCTATTTTTTATCTTATTCCTTCATTAATTTTTTAGGAACTAAATGACAACCCTACAAGATGGCTTGAAATTCACCCCCCCCCATATTTTAAATAGAAATCTTCAGAATATTGCATGCAAAAGTTTGTAGGGTACATGCTTAATTAAGATGCTTTCAATTTTTTAAAATTTAACGTGAACACACTGCCCTATGCAAATGTCTTCTCTATCCTGAGTTCAGAATTTCCCACTTGGGGGCTGAGCTGTGCTCAGTGATAGAGCGTTGCCTGGCACACACCAGGGCCAGGGCTTCAGCCCCAGCACCACTAAAAATAAAAACTCATCCACTTATTTCACCAGGACTGAGATGTCACTTTGGATTTAAACACAAACATTTGAGTTATTTAAAAGCAAACTACAGTTCTTTAAAATATTAATTTATTTAAGCTTTGCATTATATTTTGTCTGTTTTTCCCTGGAACAATTCCAAACTGGTGAGGTTTCACTGAATTTTCATTTGCAGAACAAATAATATTTTAAATGGCATACTATTCTGAATAAAGAAGACAGAAGACAAATACTTTTCCACTTCCTACCTTGTTCAAGTTCAGGTCTACCCTGTTTTCAAAGTGACTATCAATATCATGAGAATATCCTAGGAAATAAAATTATACAACATCACATCTTAAAGAAATAATCCAGTTGGAAAATAAATATTTGTCAGAGTCACCTCTCAACCTTCATCTAAAAAGGATTGAGGTCTGTATAAAACAGATCAGGGATTAAAATTACATTCCAGAACATGACAAATCCTAAGAAACTGCAGTATTACATATTCCATGTAACACTTTCCCAAAACATCAAAAACATGTCTGTATCTTAAATGGGCGTGGTGGTGCACACCTGTAATACCACAGTACTTGGGAAGCTGAGATAGCCTCAGAAACTCAGTGAGACTCTCTTTCAAAAAAATAAAAAATAGGGCTAGAGGTGTAGCTCAGAGGTAGAATACCCCTGGGTTCAATCCCCAGTAACACAGGTCTGTATTTGTAGTTTGAAATCTCGCAGCGATTAAGTACATCTGCAGATGTTCCAGCAAATGCAACATCATCCTGCAAAGAACCCCCACCCCCACCCGCAGGAGCTTCCTCTAGAACGCCTAAAAACTCAACAAACTGTAATAACACTTCAGGAATACTGACAAAGAACTTGGGTTTTTAGCTGCTCACAGGCATTATCCATGCCTGAACTCTTGAGAGAAGCAGGGCAACTGATGATATTTCTCTTTAGTTAGCTTTTAATTTTTTAAATGTTCAGAATGATTTGAGAAGAATCAATCAATGTAAGACAGCTACACTATTAACCTTTTCATGACAACCATTTAAAATCAAGTTCAAGCTACAAATAAAAAAAGTATCAAAAGAGTTCATTCAGCAGCCATACAACTGGTGGGTTTTAACTTTTTCAAAAACCTGCCAACAGGTTAAGATAGTCTTGACAATTTGTATTTCTATGGGCTGAGTTGAGAATTTGCCGAAAAGCAGACCCAGTTAAAAAGTTGCTTCATCTTGCATTTCTCAATAGTTTCCAATCACGCAAAGCAACTTTAGTATCAAATCTACACACTTAAATGTCTCCATTAACATATCATCAATATCCATATGCTTCCAAAGTGCATGGCCTTTTACCCCTAACATGTCATTAAAGACTAAAACAAACAAACAGACAAAACCCCAACAGGAAAAGCCCTCTTTGATTAAAGGCAGAACACTGCATGCTCTGTTGCTAATATCTAACTCCCAAAAGAATATTCTAGGTAATTACAGTTTTCTAACTATTCTCTTTCAGGTTTCCAATATCCTGTCTAACACCCTTTATTTCAAAGAACTACCAGCATTTACTACCTCCTTCCTTTCACAAAGGGCAAAAGACATATGTTTATCTAAAGCCCAATAATTGCAAACACAACAAAAGTGCCATAAGCACTGTTCCACACATTCAGGGGTTTTAGTTAATTCAGAAAGATCAAACTCTTTCCATGTCAACCTCTTTCGGTATTTCCTAGGAAAAGAAGGGTCAGAAAGGGGTTTTTAATAAGCTGACTGGCCGTCCAGAACAGCTAGTATTTATAGCTATATTCCACAAAATCCTAACACAGCAGACCATTCTCGCGGCAGTTAGAACACAACAGCCATGTTGACGGCACCCTGGCTAAACAGTGAGGACCTCCCTCCCATCTGAAACACAAAAGTACTGGTGCCACTCCAAGGATAAAACAAACCAGTTATTTCTAAACAGAGCAATATTAACCACGCACCCCAACCCTGGAGGGAAAAGCACTGTTTTGCTGAACGAGGACAAATATAAAACCTTCATTTTTTTTGTTTACTTCCTTTTATACATGTTTACAAATCTTGTATTAATATAGCTACCTGTACTATAAGTATAAAATGATTATTGTTTTTCCAATTAATTTTTGTAAACAAAAAACACATTACTAAGAAAAGACTGTTTTCCTGTTATTTTTAGCTTAATTATCCAAAGTGACCACCTCTTGTCTTAAAATTTTAGTTATCTGGTAAAACGTAAATGCCATTTGATAAAAACAAAAATGATCTTGCAAATGACGCTGTCTTGTAAAGGCAGCTATCACATCTATCTTTGGTATCATTAGCATACAGCGGACAGAAGTTTTCCTGACATTGACCTAATACCATGAAAAAGATTCCTAAGCAATTAAAATAAAATTCTAAAACTGGAAGGAAGATTTATTTAAAGATAGGTTTTATGTACACTATCTTAAGAAAATACTGAATATAACATAATAAATACCATGAAAAGATCCCAGTTTAAACTGAAGAACCAAGACAGATATAAAAATAACTGTAATAAAGTCAGGCATGATGGCACATGCCTGTAATCCCAGTACTTGGTAGGGTAAAACAGGAGGATCACAGGTTTAAGACCAGCCTCAGAAAACTTAGTGAGATTCTCAGCAACCTAGTGAGACCCTGTTTCAAAACAAAAAATAAAAAAGGCTGGGTGTAGCTCAGAGGTAGAATATTCCTTGGGTTCAATCCTCAGTACTACTCAAAAAAACAATTTTTTAAAAATGATAATAATAACTGGCTTAGCATGGTGTTGCATGCTTTGTAATCCCAGTAGTTGGGGGGCTGAGACAGGAGGATCACAAGTTCGCAGTCAGCATCATCTACTCAAGAGGCCCTCTGCAACTTAGTGAGACCCTGCTTCAAAATAAATAATAAAATAGGGCTGGGGGTGTAGCTCAGAGGTAGAATGTCCCCAGGTTCAATCCCTAATGGCACGTGCATGCGGGCACACACACACACACACACACACACACACACACTAATAATAATAATAATAATAATAATAACAACAACAACAACTATAAAAAAGAATGAATAATAAATGACACAAAAGATGAAGATTTAACAAAATGCTCAACAATAAGTGCACTTAGCCGGGCGTGGTGGCGCACGCTTGTAATCCCAGCATTCGGGAGGCTGAGATCGGAGGATCCGGGTTCATGGCCAGCCTCAGCTACCTAGTGAGGCACTCCACAACTTAGTGAGACCCGGTTTCAAAATAAAGAATAAAAAATAGGGCTGGGGGTGTAGCTCGGAGGTAGAATGCCCCTGAGTTCAATCCCCAGTACCGCAAAAAAAAAAAAAACAATAAGTGCACTAAATCATCTTTCAGGGGTACTGTTAGATTGTAGACTGAGACATACTCAGTGTTTATCAAATAGAAGAATAAATAAATTACAGCATCTTTTAGACCTCCCACTGTATCTCTCGCTTAAATTGTGGTTTCATTTACTACCAATATTAGAGGTAGAGAAAACTATAGAATATGCTCAAATTCCAGTGATAATGTTTTAATGGAGGAGAGGTCTTCAAGTTAATTTTTATATTACAAGCTATATTCTAAGATTTATCAATAAAGAAATACCAAGGATATTTAAACGAATGTATCTCAGCAGGAAAGAGGCTGTATGATGAAGAGGTACAGAAATAAGTGGACGGCATTAAGGGAGATTTGCTCTGAGCTTAAGTCTGAGTCCGTTAAGCAAAAAGCAAATACTACTGGCCATGGCCCCAAGACAAGAGAACAAGTCTCAATTTATCAGTTCTTTGCTTTCTGCAGATGGTGTGACAATCCAGCTGAGTCAGCTGGAAAACACAACTGCATTAGCTACGAAAGATCATCAAGAGCTTAATGACACAAATACAAAAATGGGTTCAAGCTTGGAGAGAAGACAGCTTACTGAGAGATCAACTACAGATCTAGCACAGGAATATTGGGAATGTCATGGTTTCTTAAGGAAAGTTGATAGCAGTGTAACAGACACACTAAGGAAAAAATATGACATGGAGAAAAAATGTTATAAATCTGTCTCAATATAAGCAAAAGAAGATGAAGAAATAACTACTTGAGAAGCCTATTTGTTAGTCACATATTTAATGGACACACTTGAAAATTACACATTTGAACCATTATACTAAGTTTTTCAAACGGTTCTGTTAAGACTTAACAGTTTACTTAGTTCCAAGTTACAAAACTAGAGATACATACATCATGAGCTGTCTTTAAGAGACAAAATTTATGTCACTGACACTTGAAAGGAAAAGTGTAGCCTAAGAGTAAATCTACAAAGGATCCAATAGCCAATTCCAATTTGATAACAGCTTCACAGTCCCTAAAGCATCAATCTAACCAAGTTAGGAGTACTAAAATATTTAATGAAAGTAATACTGTAAAAATGCACGATACTAGACCCATATGAGAACACCAACAAATTGTTCCCTGAAGCCTTAATTGCCTTAATTATGTACAATTTATGAATGAAGCATCTCCATAAAAAAAAAAAAACAGATCTGTAAAGCCCATATAAAAATGTTTTACACATGCAAAGCCCTGGTTAAAAAAAAAAAAAAAAAAAAAAGTGGTATGCTAAACTTGATTTAAATAAAGCCAATGTTTCCTGTAACAGATTGAGGGTTTTAGTATACCAGCTCATGTACAGTTCAATCTTCATTCAGTAGCTTGCCATAAAACCTGGAAACTCTGCTCTCTAAAAAAGAACAATGAAATGTGATTTGAGTATTTTTGACTATTAGTCTCCTATCTGAGTTACAAAACAATAGAAAGTACCAATTGGGATTATTTTTTAATAGTTTCATAAATTTTTACCATTAGTAACCTTAAAATCTCCTTGGAAGTAGGCAAGGCAATCATAAGATAGTAAGTTATTCTAATATAAAAAGGAATATAGAGCCCGGCGTGGTGGCGCACGCTTGTAATCCCAGCATTCGGGAGGCTGAGACCAGAGGATCCGGGTTCGCGGCCAGCCTCAGCTACCTAGTGAGGCACTCCGCAACTTAGTGAGACTCGGTTTCAAAATAAAGAATAAAAAATAGGGCTGGGGGTTTAGCTCGGAGGTAGAATGCCCCTGAGTTCAATCCCCAGTACCAAAAAGAAAGAAAAGGAATATAAATAATCCAGAAAAATTCAACAATTGATGAATATATTGTTTTGCTTCCTAAAATACTCTCAATCTTCTTTTCAAGTACCTGGTCTGCAAGCATCCCTCCCAGAGCTGAACTCTTTGGCCAGTTTTCTGGGAGTGCAATGCTTCATTCCGATCCCAATTATGCTGCAAAGGTTGCTGCCACCTGCCCGCTTCGCACAGAGCCATGACAAGAACCATAAACTAGTGAGAGAAGCTGACCTTCTCGAAAGGATATGAAGAAAGCAGTACACGCTGCAAACTATTCTTATGGCTACACAGAAAATTGGTATCAATTTATGACAAATTTTCCAACCTGTGTCACAGTAGAAATCAGCAGCCAATGACAAACCTACAAAGTTGGCTCCAAGAACACTAAAGAACTGGAAGGAAAAAGTGGAATTCTCTGTCCACCTGCTTCTCATGAGTCAATTTAAATTTCAAAAGACCACAAGTCAGTTTCCAAATATTCAACAAATGCTGCGTCTACTGACAGCGTGCATGCGTGTCACACTCTCCATGCTCACCAAGCTCTAATTACCTGCTGGAAAAAGAGCTGTAGCATGGAACACAGAATCCATTGCCTCTTCCATTCCAAAACCCAAGTAACTAGACAATAAATACACCAATACAACGACCCAAATAAACAAAAACAAAAACACACACAGAATAAGATTTCACTCTCAGCATAGAAAGAAAGCCTAAAAATATGGGGTTTCAAAACCTTGCACCATAGATTTAAAAACAAGGTATATCCTGCAGCCTTCACTTACCTTCTTCTCCAAGGCTGCACAGGTAACTTAAATTGGGTGTGGTGTGCACGCCATATGTCATGTACAACACTCATTGCAAATGCCTGCTCTCAATTATTTAGAGAGAACACAATATAATGGATTTTACTTAGTACAAATACAATTGAAACTCAAATTAAAATAATGGCTATCCTGAACTCCCATTTCAATCTTTCTTAGTAGAAATTAAGCAGTAACGGCGATTCTTCTAGTCAAAAGATTTTAACAAGAAAATAAGTGTAAAAACATTTATTTGTACAGAATTATTGTTTTAGTTAATAAAGAAAACGTCATTTAAATTAGGTTCTCTGTTTAAAAAGCAACTAAATACAGATGAAATATTTAAGGGAATGGCCGTGATACCCTATAGTATAGCTACTGCTCTTATTAATATATACCCCAATTGCCACACATTAGTTGCTGCAAGGCAATTTGTCAAATTTTAAACTAAATTACTTTCTTTTAGATAATTTCTCAATATAAAATTTCAAAGTCCCAGGAATAATTCAAATCACTATCATTTTAAGTTTCAAATCTTGTATAGACACCTATTCCGTTATCACTACCCAAAAGCATCACGCTGCAGAAAGGTGAACTGCACAGCACACAAACCAGCCCGCCAAGTACACCTTCCACCTGACCACGCTCTGCAGCAGGTTCTCGGGGATGGCACAGACTCACCCAGAACTACAGGGCTCCTAAGAATTGAGCCCTACAAAAGTAATCTAGAAAATTCTCTCCCCACATTATAAGGCAGGACAAAAGGCTCTTTTAAAAAAGCTTTTACACATGCATTTCCAAATCAGTACATGAATGTCTTACTGGTAAGCTTGATGGTCTTTCTTGTTGTATTAAATTCAAGTCTTCATGGTTGGGCTTTCCGGGGGCCAGAGGAGGTTGAGATCGAGTTCCATAGCCTTCCTGAGACATGTCCTAGACAGACAGAATGACAAAGTACTTCATGAATATCTCAGTGAGTTTTAAGTGTCTTCAGTAAGCAAAATGAAGCAAAACCTTACCAAAAAGTATCAAGGAAGTTACCTTTTAGTTAACATATAAATAAGTGATAGCTATCATTGCCCAAGTACTTTATCAAAAGCAAAAACAAAAACAAGAGCAAAGCAGAAAATCAACTGCAGAAACACATATACATGTATCTCAGTAGGTCCACTTACTGTGAGATCACACTAAGCTTGGGTTCTGCAGGAGGGTGACTAGTCAGTAAAAGACGGGAGGAGGTCGGCTATAGCCAAACTCTTAAACCAGAGCAAATTGTGTTGCTTAACTTGTGTGTGTGTGTGTGTGTGTGTGTGGTACTGGAGATTGAACTCAGGAGCATTCTACCTCCAAGCCCTATTTTTTTATTCTTTATTTTGAAACAGGGTCTCACTAAGTTGCAGAGTGCCTCACTAGGTAGCTGAGGCTGTCTTGGAACCCAGATCCTCCGGTTTCAGCTTCCCAAATGCTGGGATTGCAAGCGTGCGCCACCACGCCCAGCTGTTGCTTAATTTTGATTTTAGTAAAACTGTTTAATTCTGATTTAAGCCAAACTGCTTTTAATATTACCTCAAATCTGTAAAAATAGTTAATAAAGAATTTATTATTAACTGAATCTTAATATGCTCTCTCAATTATTCACAGACCAGGATAAATTATTATTAAGCTTCCTGGGATTTCCACAAAACCAATAAACACTTGTGTACATATATTCAGGAAGCAGAGTTTTCAGAGAATCACAATAAAGAGTCAGACAACAGTGGGGAACACAACACGGGCAAAAACCCTGCCGAGGAGCAGGAAGCTATCACCCCCATGGGTTTCCGGGCATCCTTCAGCCCGTTCTCCCAGGATGCATGACCTCAGCACTACGTTGGGATCAATAATATAAAATCCAACGCCACACCACATTCCCTACATATACCCAATCTCTAGCTACTCAAGAATGTATGCTCAGCTACTAAATGCTGCCATTACTCACACCTGAAGGAAAACAGCAAGCCAGAATGTTAGGACTTATAAGAGCATGTCTCAACTGGCACTAAAAGTTGAAGAACCAGTTTCTAACTGCAGAAAGAAAAGGGGAAGAAGAAAAAAAAAAAGAATGGAAAATACTGCCTTAAAATAAAACTCTCCTTCCGTGTAAGTTCAAGTAGGTGTTGGCACTAAAGAAACATCACATACTAGTTTTACTTCTATTAAATCCCTAAATATTACTTGGAAAATTAATGTTTATTACTGAAACCCTATAAAAAGCTTCTGTGGCCCCACCCCTCCCTCACATGGTATACACTTAAAATTACACGGCTTCTCATGCCAAGAAACTCTGCACCAAGAGCTGCTACTACAAAGTACACAGGCTGCACAAACTAGACTTAACTAGCCAACGCTCGCTGAGTGTTGGTGTGAACTGCCTTTAAACAGGCTCTGAAATAAAGGAACATGCCAACAATCCAGTTTTCACACGCAACCCTTACGCCTCTTAAAGAAATCTCCGCCTCCCCCCAAACCAGATATTCCACCACTAATAATAACGTAAACCACACCGTGGGTCCTGTGCTTCTGTGAGAGAAGTCAGTGGCAGTAACCACAATTAGGGGCAGTGGTGGTAAGCACAGGCAAGCCAAGGACACTTGAAGGGGCAGCTCTTCAATCTGGCTGCCAGCAGAGGGTGACAATTAGGCTGTGGGGGACAAAAGCAAGGGCTGCAGGATTATTACCACCCTCCGCCCTCCCCCACAAACCACACCGCTTGCAGACCCTAGGTTTGCACTTGTCACAGAGACTTCCCGCTGGGAGCCCTAACGTTCCCTGAGATTAACAGCCAGGGTTTCAAATCAAGTGGGGCACAAGGCCTCCATTCAGGGGCCTTCACCCTGTAACAGAAACAGCACAAAGGTGCAGGACAGCCTCACAATGGGCAAAGAAATGAGCAGACCCTGCCCCTCCACACGCACACGTGGGCCAGCAGCTTAGGAGCTGCGCCAAACACTTCTCCAGTAAACTGCAGTCAGGACACGGGAAGCCTCACACGCTCCATGCTTATCAGCCTTTACATTGCTTCCTATTTTCCCTTCGCAGCTACATAGCTACATGAACTGATTTTAAAAGAATTGATAAAGACATTACGAATATAGTGGATACACATTTCAATTTATATGCCATCCCTCTAAAATAAACACCACTGAACTACGGATTTAAAGCTATCAGAAAAGTGTATTCTGACTTCGCCTTTCATTTATAAGGTTTTAAAAGTTCAAATTCTCAAATACTATTCCCAACCACAAGAAGCTTTCAATTATTAAATACATTTGGAAATAAAACCAAAATGATTTTCAGTGGGAGTCCCTGTAAAGGGAACTTGTTCTGCCTCAGGTTATGCCTGGCTTGAGGACTGATGTGGCTGGGAGCGCACAAAGACCTGAGCCCCCACCTGTAGCCACCCTCGCGGACACACAGGCACGGGGCCTGAAGCCGGCGCCTGGCTGCTTCAACAAAGATACAAGAGTGGTACCCCACACAAACTTGGGCTTTCTCACCTTGAAAGCTATTTCTATTTCTTGGCATGTACTTATTTCATCAAGAGAAATAAATATAAGTAATTTAATAAATAATAAAAGGGCAATGTCAGTATCAGAATAGAAAGTGTTTAGCACTGCATTTTCTAAACAATGAGCACAAGCTTTATGTTTTTTTTAAGTTGGACCTGAGAAATTTTAATACCAAAAATATGAACTAATATAAGGAAATTAACATTTTACTAGTTTAAAAAGCAGAATACCAAAAAAAAGTAGACATAGACATATGAAGACCCACTACCAACAGGCTTGAAAGAGCATGTCCAAGGGAGAACCCGAGTCCGGAGAGGGCCCCACCACCGACAAGATTAGGATTTCATGGCAGGGAGTGGTGATGGCCCAGATGGCCAAGCCCACTGAGTTGATTATGGATTCAGGCTACCAGCAAAAGAGAACAAAACAGAAACCAACCGGTAATGCAGAACTTGCTAGCAAGCTCCCCTCTCAGTAGCTGAGAAATTGACTTGGAAATTACCCGCTAGGATCCTGTGCGATTACCCAGGAAGCCAATGGCTGGATAACTGTGCCCTACGAGCAGAAGAATGGTCTTTGAGACTGAAGAGGCGCCCTTTCTCCTGCAACATCCTTTCTGTGCCTTCTGTGGGCTGCCGTCTACACTAGTACACACATAAGTCTACACTAGTACACACATATAAATAATCACTACATCTATCTGCCTTACATAGAGAAAGAGTACCACACTGCAATGTGCCACAGGAATGTGGTTTACCCTTCCAGAATTGTGGCTGTTATTATTATTTGATAGTAATAGGGATTGAACTCAGGGGTATTCTACCACTGACCTACGCCACTGGCTCTTTTTGTTTTTGTTTATTTTTCTGTACTGGAGACTGAACCCTGGGGCACTGCACCTCTGAGGTATACCCTCAGCACCTCCCACTTTTTTCAAACAGTCTTCCTAAATTGCTGAGGCTGGTCGTGAACCTGTAATCCTCCTGTACGAGGATTTCAGGTATACAACACTGTACCCAGCATATATATAGGGAAATAGTACTGAGGATTGAACCTGGGGGCATCCTACCTCTGAACTACACTCTCAGCACCCCTGTTTTAAAAATTTGAAACAGGGTCTCATTAAGTTGCTCAAGCTGTGATTCTCCTGTCTCAGCCTCCCAAGTACTGGGATTACAAATGCACACCACCAAACCTGGCTCCTGGCTTATTTTTTATTTTGAAATAGGGTCTTGCTATATGGTTGAGGCTGGCCTCAAACCTATGATCCTCCTATCTCAGCCTCCCAAATACTGGGATTACAGACATGCACCACCACACCCAGCCAGAATTCTTTGTCAGTATTATTTTTCTACATCTTACCTATAAACAACTGATGGGTTCTTGTCTTAACCTACTTCTTTTGTATGTGTGTGGGGGGGGGAGGGGATTGAACCCAGGGGTAGTTTATCTCTGAACTATACCCCCAGCCCTATTTTAGTTTGAAACAGGGATTCACTAAGTCACACAGGCCTCACTAAGTTCCTGAGGCTGGCCTCAAACCTGTGATACTCCTATCTCAGCTTCCCAAGTACTGGTATTACAGGCATATGCCACCATACCCACCTTCATCTTAACTTTATTTTATGAATCAAAGGAAACTGACTTGCAAACAATAAAAGTATGAAAGGTTGTGCACGGGGTATGTGTTTTCACCTAGGTGTTAATAATGTAGTGGACACTTTTACATGCCACTACGGACTAGAGCACTGTATCATACTACAGTATGAAGTGTGAACACTTCTGTTGCAAGAAGGTTAAGGTGGAAACTATCATAAGAGTCTAGTGCAAAAGCTAAGAATATCAGTTGTTTCCTTTCATTATGAAAAAATTAAATACTACTAGCAACATAAGACTCTAAAGAAAATGCAGAACAACTAAAATATCAAGGATCCTTTTTTAAAACTTTAAAAGGGAAAACATTTCCATGGCATAAGTTCAAAAGATACAGAGATCAACAATGAAAAGACAGCATTCGGGAGGCTGAGACCGGAGGATCCGGGTTCGCGGCCAGCCTCAGCTACCTAGTGAGCACTCCGAAACTTAGTGAGACCCGGTTTCAAAATAAAGAATAAAAAATAGGGCTGGGGGTATAGCTCGGAGGTAGAATGCCCCTGAGTTCAATCTCGAGTACCGAAAAAAAAAAAAAAATGAAAAGAAAGCATATACCTCCTTCCCAGGTCCCTCCCTCCACAATGGGTGCCATTCTAATAGTTTTTTATCATCTCATAATTTTTCAGTGTGTCACCAAATATAAATGTAAATTTAAGTCCTTTTCCTTCTTATGCAACAAGAATATTTTCTGTAGATAGCATAATTTTCAGTCTCTTACCACTATATGTTACAGAGCTCATTCTATATCTACAACTATCTACATTATTCTTTTTTTTTACAACTATGCAGTATTGCGTTATTGGTTGGTATTCTAATGTATTTAACCAGTCCCCTGCCGATGTGCACTTATGTTATTTCCTGTCTTCCCTACTTCAGACAGCTTTAGCGTAAGCACCCTAATGAACAGGTGCCTTGTGAAATGTTTCTGTAGCATAAACCTCCACAAGTGGAATTTCTGTTAATATAAAATTCTGATAGATACTGGCAAAGTGCTCCATACAAAGGAAGTGTCAATGTACACTCGGGTGTTGATGTTGGCACCACAATGTATTTACCCACATTATAAAAAAGCAGCAACACCAAGGGGAGGGGGGGGAGACAATGCCCACCGGGCCCCAAAAGGAAGGATATAAGAGCATATGGGATATAAAGCAAAGAAGGAGGAAGAACGGACCAGAGGGACACCTCCGTGCAGTCTACCTGCCTGAAGAGCCCCACAGAGAGCGAGCTCCAGGCTAGACACACAGAGCAACAGGGCCACGCTGCCTCCTGGATCCGGCGGCGCTTTTCCAGTGACCGCGTGAAGCACGGACGTGCAGGAAGAGCGAGGATGGCCGTCACTGCAGCAGTGCCAGGGAGGGGACAGAGATCTGGGCAGTGCCGTCGCACCCACCCTACCTAGGTCAGACACTCTCGCACCTTCCCTCTCCCTGCTTTGGAAACTCCGATCACTATCTCCAATCACTAAAGGGAAGACAGAAGTCGTCCTGTCTCGTGAGACACTCTAGTTGGGGAGCAGGATGAGATCAACCTCAGAGGCCTGGTGCCAGCGGCTGCCATGGCCCTGGGCGGCCATCCTTATGCTGAGGGATGAAGTGCGTTACGAGACCCCTTTGTGTTCTCGCCTGCATCTAAGCGCAAAAGCGCCTTTCCAACAGGAAGGAATCAGGTGCAGTGTCTCTAGCTGCACTCCAGCCTGGCCGCCCACCCAAAGCCACTCCAAGTGCCCAGTGTCACCCCTCACTGCCCCCGTCCTGTGCCTCTGTGCCCACAGTCTCCAGAGCTGCTCCTGAGTGGACACCCTGCCTGTCCCTGTGTCTGCAGAGCACCTGCCTGGCTGTCCTCAAGGTTCCACTAGAAATGAATCTGTCACCTCCAAGACCCCTCG
>PVLC010014987.1:0-38179 GCA_004027655.1 Graphiurus murinus
AAAAAAATTTCAACTAAGATTTTCCTTTTTAGCTTAAATGACTTGGCATTTATTTCCCATATTGCTTCATAGTATCCTAGTCATTCTCTATGTCCCAGATCTTACTTACCAGCACATTTCTAGAAAACCTAGAGCAATGTGTATTACGTTTTTCCAGCAAGGATATGCGGTCTTGTTTTTTCTTTTCTTTTTTCTTTTTTTTTTTTTTTTTGTGGTACTGGGGATTGAACCCAGAGGCCTTTCACATGCTGGGTAAGCAGTCTGCACTGGGCTATGTCCTTAGCCCTTGCTCTCCTCTTGATTTTATCTTTTCTGTATTTGTCAGGATTACTTTAGTTTTGAGTTAGAAATCCAACAAGCTTCTGAACAAGTATGTGCTTCAGGAAACAAGTAATGATAACTGAGGCTCCGGAATGGCTGTAATCGGTTTCAAAATCCTTTTGAATTGTTACCATCTCTTTCCTTTTGAACAGCTTTTTTTCCAGATGACAGAAAAATATAATTGTGGAGAACTCTCATGCTGACAGTAGCTCTTTCAAAGTCTCAGTCTCTAACTCAGCAACTCAATTAAAGTCAAGGACTCTCCCTAGAGGCAACTGTTGGATGGTTATGGAGGTGGAATCTACGGGATGGCAGCAGGGTACACACTGACTGGGGTATCTCTCCCGATACGGGGATGCTTGCTGTATTTAAGAGAAGAGAGAGCAGCAGTACTATGCCTTCCTTTCTCTTAATCTTACCCATCTAATTTATGTAACTTCCAGCACTGTAAAATGCCTTTTAAAAGACTCAAACAGCAGCTTCCATTCTTTCTAACCAAATCTATGACAAGCATTCTCTAAGTCACTTCAAATTCTCCCCATAACCCTGAGTTAGGAATTGCCTCGGTTTCAAATGAAATGACACATTCAGAAAGGTTCAATAAAAGCAACAAGTCTAGAACTTTTAGTGCTTTAATCTATTATTTTGTTTAGAAAATTCAAATTGTAAATTAATTTTCATCATGCTATAAAATAAGCATATGCTGAAGTTAATTTAAAAAACCAACAAAGACTGACACAATTGGCAATACAATTCTTTTTATTATTAATTTTTCTTTTGGAGGGAGATGTTTGTTGTTTGTTTTAACAGCACCTGTAAACAAGTCAGTGGGTATACTATCTTGAGATTCCATATATATGTATATATATATGGGCTTTTTTTTTTTTTTTTTTTTGAATGTTAAATTACCATAACAGCAACTGCTTTATATAATAGTTTCTGAAGGCAAGTTAGGCTAAAACAAGAATAAAGTTTTATAGCTAAAAATATTCATAGCAGCAACTTTAAAAAGGTGATTTTATTAAGTCATTGCACTTGGTCATTTTATTGCTACAGAAAAACAAGGCCAATAAATTATAATACTTCTCATTTCTGATTTTGATTGTCTCATCCTGCTTGTACATCTCAAGTTCAAATGCAAGCATAAAATGTTCATCAAAAAATCTACAGAGCAATTGGATTTTTTTCTATTCTGTGATCACAGTAAGGAGCATTAAAAAGAGAATCTTCTGTTACACAAGACCCACTCTCCCTGTGCATCTTCAGACTTTTCTGTAAAGTTCTGTAAAATTCTATAGAGGTAACAGCTTTATAGTAAGACAGAAGCTTATTGGTCACAAACACAAAACAGTAATATTGGACTACAATTAGGAAATTAGTGATACGTGTTTCAAAGCATAACAAATCTCAACTATCTACATTCACTAATTAATTTGGCAAGGACAGATTCCATGCTGTTCACCTTTACTGGTTATCTTTTTTTATTCATATGTAGAGAAAAAACTAATTATTATATATCATTCTGTGATATGAACTTTCAGATTAGTAATTAATAAGTTCATCATATCAAGAACAAATACTGGCCAATTGCTACATAAAGGAACCATTTTTCCCTTTAATTTTGAGATTGCCTGGTTTTCTTTACTATTTTGTCAAAGGCAGAAAAATAGACACAAAAAACTTAAATGACTTTTCTATTCAGACTGAGGAGTAGGCAAACAAAAGCATGTACTTCCGTACTTACTACCATTTTGATTTGATATACTGGTGAAAATGACTCAAAAAGTGTAGGAACAGCCTGCAATCTGCTGGAACACTCTTGCCCCCCTTAATTAGGATAAGGAATTATTAGAATAACTCGGTAGATCTTCCAGTGAAAAGGCTGGAGAATGATACGTAGGATGCAATGTTTTGATTTTTACCTAAAAACTGTCATTAAAAGATCTAATTTATCTAGTAAAAAGAAAATTATTCATTTGACTAACCATTTAAAAACAAAACAGGAAGGAACAATTTTGTTCAATAGTGACCTCATTAGAGTGGCCCAAAGACATTAGTTAAAATGTACACAATGCACAATTAGCTTTTCCTCAAAGCCTAAAAGTTGTGAATTAAACATTAATTGTATGTTGGTATTTCTATTATTTTCTACTTTGGTTCTCTTTTATTTGAAACATGACAAAATTTCATTTATACAAGATTTCTGTATCTTAAAGTTAAAATGTAAAGGAAAAATATTGGAACAAAATTTATTAGAACATAAATGAAAAAAATGGAAGCATGATAACTGGTACTCAAAATCTATAGTAAAGCTTAGAACGTAACTTTTTTTTTTCTGGCAAATGAAAATATTTTCCATTTTTAAAAATTTTAAATAAATGCATATGTGTTTTTAGACATATTACCTATAAAAATATTTTAAAATCTTCAAATGTTCATAAGTGTCTAAAGGAATTGTGAAGTCATCCATTCTGTGAAAATACATCTTTAATATGGTCACCTGTATTTGGTTTAAATAAGCTGTGATGTTGTACTTTACGATATACTAACACTCTTTCTATACTTTAACCTAAATAACAGTCCAGAGTCTCTCCAGGAGTTAGCGTGGTCTGTGGGGTCAGGTAAGCACTGTGAAACCTGAGTACTTACACGATGACTTGTCCAAGACAAGGCCTCACAGCAAGGTTCAGAAAAGATACAGCTTCTGCTTCCCTAATATTGCCATTACCAAAAGTAAGAAGGAGGGGCATGAAGAACTAAATCACAAGCTAACAAAACGAATAATATTTGAGACCGTAAAATAAGCAGAAAAGTAGTAATAAGGCTGGAGTTTACATATCCCATATGTGCTGTAGTTTCTAGGCACAAGTAAAGAATTATATTGATATTTTTAGATTCCTTAGGCCTAATGAACTTAAAATAAAGCTCATATTTTCCCAAATATGTTTAACAATCCAATACATTTTAACTAAATTCCTTTTATGAATCCTATAGTGCAAGCAATATAAAACACTCTAGAAGTTGACATTGTTTTTATTATTTCATTAGTTATTACTATATGCATGGGTGAGTAATCTGATTTATAATTAGGAAACTCCTATTTCATCACCCAAAACATAAACAGCACTGCAGACAAACAGGCACAACAGTGTAATCCTGGATAAGAAGCTGAAAGTAAAAATGTGTGGGTGTACATATGTATATATATACACACATATACACACATACACATACAAAGCTTATATCCCTTATGCATTGTGGGAAAAGTAGTGACTATAGTTACTATAAAGCTAATATGTCCCTCTCAAATAGTTTATCTTACAGATTACTTGTAAAGGTATCACCATATTTATAGTATAGATCTCTTTAAAAATAATACAAGTTTTAATTAAAAAAAAACTATTGAACTTTCTTTCCTTTTTATACAGATTCAGTAGTATTTTCAAGCAAACAAACAAAAAAAAATGTTTGCAATCCCAGCACAGTAAGAAATAAGGCCTCTTTTCTTTTTATATTGGCAAAACAAAATATATATATATATGTAAAAAATTCACCCACCCCCTAACTTTTTAAAAGATACTATAGTTCATATACTCATATTTCTTTATCACAATACCAGCATTTGCTATTTTTAAGTAACAAGTCAGTGGAAATTCATAGTGTTGCTTCTGAGTCCCTGGAACGTTCAGAACACTGGGTCCACGCATCCTCACGAAGACAAGACAGCTTTCTTCAGCTTCTCTATTTCCACCTAAATACAACAGATAAAATATCCTTATTTTACTAAAGTTTCTTTAATTTTAGCATATACCGTTAACATGTGATTATATATTTGAGCCTCTAAGTGCTGATTTACAGATCCAAAATCCAATTTCTCACAGTGTAACAAGTATTGTTGAAAATGTCACAACACAAGTTCCTAATGGCAATTAACAAGAAAAAAGCAACTGTGGTTCTTTCAGCCAGAACAATGTGAAGTAATGTGAGCATCTGAAAGAACTCTAAGAAAATCAGTTCTACAAAGAACAAAAGAACCCTCGAGACAAAATCAAGAAATGTCTACGCATCTGTAATTACACAAAGGGGCAGTTCAGAACAGTAAGAAGACTAAAGGATGAGTGTTAGTTTTGTTTTTCACTACTCATCTACTCATCTACACCTCACACACCAAGCTGAAAAGTCTGAACTTTATTCAGCAAGTAATAGAAAGCTCTTCAAAGTACCTGGCAAGAGATTAATCTGAGGTAAGAATGAGGGAAACTCAAGCAAGCTACACAGACGATAAAGAACACCAGAACAGAAACAGTGTGAGTGGAGATAAAAGTTAGGAGACAAAGCTAAAAGGACTGAAAGTGAACAGAATTAGACAACACCAGAAGTCTCTTGTCTATGTGACCAGGAACATCAATTAAAAACAGAAAGGGGAAAAAAAACAGGAGAGGAAGATGATAAACTTAACTGGGGGCACTGCAGGTTCTATAAACCTCAGGGTTCACACACTAAGGGACTTAGTGTTCAAAAAATATTTTCTGCATGAATGAATGTGACAGAGTTAACAAGAGCTATATAAAATGTTCCCACACAGCAGAACAGCATAATTTGTAATAGAACCAATCACACAGTTGGGATGAATAAATATATTATTTATGCTGTCTAAAAATCTCAATTCTGGAGAAATTAATTACCTCTAGATTACATCTCATTGCCTTCTCTTCTTCCAAATCTTTTCGCAGTTTTTCCAGTTCTTTCCTAAAAATAAAATATTTACTACTAGTAAGTCTTTGAATCAAACAATCTAAATAGATTAGTTAACTAATGTTCACAGGATCCCTTTTGCCTATACACATGAAGAAGACTTTCTAAAAGGAATAGCCAGCTGGGCGTGGTGGCGCATGCTTGTAATCCCAGCATTTGGGAGGCTGAGACTGGAGGATCCGGGTTCATGGCCAGCCTCAGCTGCTTAGTGAGGCACTCTGCAACTTAGTGAGACCCTGTTTCAAAATAAAGAATAAAATATAGGGGTGTAGCTCGGAGGTAGAATGCCCCCAGGTTCCATCCTCTGTACCGCAAAAAAAAAAAAAAAAAAAAAATATATATATATATATATATATATGTATGTATATGCTAAGATTTTCATATCTACACATATTTACAACTGCTGTTTGATATTGAAATATCTAGGTTTTTGTTTGGTTGGTTTGTCAGGGGGCAGACAAAATGAAAGGAAAAGGAATTTACTTAACACCATGAATGTCCATACATCAAATTTCTAAATCAAGAAATATGTGCAACTTTAGCCTTTTGTCATATACTAGAAAAATTCTCTTCTTCAAGAGTACTGTAGAAAAACAGCCTGGGATGGCAGCACATGACTAATTCCAGCTACTCAGGAAGCTTGAGGCAGCAGCATTCCAAGTTTGAGGCCAGCCTGAGCAACTTAAGACCATGTCTCAAAAGTAAAAAATAAAAAAAGGGCTGAGGATGGGGGCTCAATGGTAGAGCCTGAAATGTGTGGTTTTGGTTTCATCTCTAGTACCAAAAAAAAAAAAGTACTTTAAAAGTTTGAGAACCTGTTAGTAAGACCCCTTTGCAAAATAAAAAAGTAAAAATAGGGCTGGATGTACAGCTCAGAGGGAGAACACCCCTGGGTTCAATCCTTAGTAACACACACACACACACATACACACTTCTTTTCTAGCTCTAATAATTAGAAAATCGTTTCTCTAAATTAGAGACAAATTATCTACTTTTTCCTACCCAACTATAATTTTTGAAATAATAATATTTAACTCAATTTATTGAGAGTTTATTTTGGTAGGTAATATTAAAAAAAGTATAAAGATTAAGCACCTGGTAGGAAACGACCTAGGACAGGCACAATCCTTCGTGTATTTTTTTTTTTTTTTTTGCGGTACTGGGGATTGAACTCAGAGGCATTCTACATCTCTGAGCTATACCCCCAGCCCTATTTTTTATTCTTTATTTTGAAACCGGGTTTCACTAGGTTGCGGAGTGCCTCATTAGGTAGCTGAAGCTGGCCGCGAACCCGGATCCTCCGGTCTCAGCCTCCCGGATGCTGGGATTATAAGTGTGCACCACCACGTCGGCCGTGCATTTTAAAATAAAAACGGGGGAGTTGTGGAAGCCCAGCTGGGCCCTTTTCCCCCTGGCAGTTGCTTTCTGCATACATGAGCAATTATAGTGACTCTTCTGCTATGGCTACATTGGTGTCTCAAAGTCTGGAGATTGCTCCTAGGATGCATAGATGAAAGACCCTCCTACTTCTTAGAAAGTAAATATATGACCCTAAAGGAGTATGGTTTTATGACTCTAGAAAGTTTGCTTTACCAGGCTATGTTAAGAATGTGGACTATATGTATAAAACGAAGAAGTGGTGCTGTTTGTGATCTGACAATGATTGATATGTCATAAATGTCTATGTAACCCTGTTGTACTCAAGAAATGTATAAAAAATCCATGCTGAAAATATAAGTAAATAAATTAAAAAATAAATAAAAAATAAAAAAGTATATCCAAGCTAAATTCTTATTTCCATAACGCTGTCTAAATCATATGTTTCCTTTTGTGATTATTCAATATACTGAACTTATACAATTAAAGTTATATTTAAATTAAGACCTAGTCCTAGATTATTTTATACCACTCAATTTTTCTACAGTAATGTTAACATTAATTATTTGCTTTCTCATCTGATAAATTTAGTAGTGTGTGTGTGTGTGTGTGTGTGTGTGTGTGTGTGTGTGAGTGTTACTAGGGATTGAACCTAGCGGCATTCTACCACTGAGCTACACCCCCCGGCCCTTTTTTATTTTTTACTTTGAAACAGACATCTTGCTAAACTGCCACACACTGGCCTGGAACATGTAATCCTCCTGTTTCAGCCTCCCAAGTACTGGGATTACAGGTGTGCACCACTGCACCTGGCTCATATTTTAATACTTTTAAAAATTATATTTACAAATGTATAATTTCTATATTGCATGGTTTCTTTCAACTACCCTAATACATACCTTGTTGGTATATTTCTGTCAATCTTTCCATGACAATTTATAAATTACTAATTCTTTGTATTTGAGACTTTAGTAATGAAGGCATAAATATTATTTATGTATGCATAAACAAAGCAAAAATCTAAGAACTCCAAGTTAGCTTTAAAAAGTATTACGAATACTTTTGATAATCCAAGTGACCCTCTTTCCTCAATCCCATCTTCCCCTTCTCTTCCACAGTAAAATGTTTTATAGTATTTATGAAACATTTGCTTTATTTCCTAATTTTACCATATAAAATATATCTTAAAGACTATATTTGCTGGTGTTATGTTCATCTAACTTTATATAATTTGCTTTTATTCCTTTATACTGTACATTTCCCTATTAATATGCCAATATATACTTATCCATTTTCCTATTAATGTTTTTTGGGGGACTGGGGATGGAACCCAGGGACATTCTATTTCTAAGCTACATCCTCAGCCCTATTTTATTTTGAAACAGGGGCTCATTAAATAGCTGAGGCTGGTCTCTAACCTGTGATCGATCCTCCTGTATCAGACTCCCAAGTACTAGGATTATAGACATGAGCCACCATGCCTAGCTTGATGCTCTTCTTTTATGATTAAAAATTGCCATCCAATTTCATTTTTCCAGAAGAACCAAAGATGTTGCAAGTATCCTTCAGAAAGACTTCTAAAGTATATATTATTTTTAAATATAAGTAAATAAGAAATTTATCTTATAGCGAATTTAAGAGTACTTAACAAGCAATTTGTATATGTAATTACTACTTCATTAAAAATAGCACAATTTATATCGAGTATAAAACAAAATCTAGAAGACAGGAGAATTCTCTAGCTGGTATATGTGTGGTGCTCAACAAATATTTACTGAGGAATGAATTTTACAACACTTAATGTATATACTGCAGAATGTATGAAAAAAATTTTAAACAGATTAAGGATTCAAGAAAGACCTATCATGTTTCAAATGACAAATTATATATGATATATATTATATAGATAACATACAAAGTATACATAACATATATTTTAAGTATTTTACATATATATATATATATATATAATAGGCAGAGGGCTATAGCAGTGATCTTTTAAATTTATTTGAGGTCTAACTTTCAATTAGGGATATCCCACTGTGTATCAAACCCAAAAATTTCAAATAAAGAGAAGAGCCTATCCTAACACATTCATTTTATAAATGTCTAATTTAACCCTGGCAGTGACCAAAAGTCTTCTGAGAAGTTTGATGTATGTATAGATACGTACCAGACATGGCTTTAATATTTTCAAGACTCATTAATCTCTGTGCCTGACCAGAAGATGTACAGCCTAAGCATAGGTACACATGTGTCTTTACTATAACTATGATACTAGAACAAGTTTCCAACTCAAGTTTTTTGCCAAAAGCACTGTTAATGAAAATCTCTTTGAAAACCTACTTGCTCCATACCAGAGACTTGGCATTATTTGATACAGTTTGAGAGAATTCTTTATATAACATGGTAAGTGGTACTCATGGAAGAAAACAAAGACTACTTACCCATGATCCTTTTTTAGTGCTTCTATAATACAGAGCAATTCAATAATCTGAGCTCTAAGTTCATCCAGAGAATTTTTTTTCCCATCATCTGTTTCTACTTTAGCTTTCATTTCTAATGGAGTTAGGAAAGTTGCTGTGTTTGCTTTAGAAGTACTTGAAGTTGTCGAAAGGTACATGGATTGCTGAAAATATAAGATTTTTCTCATTTTATTTGTGTTTATATTTAATATTATATTAAGTTCAAAAATTCTATAGCAAGAAGATAAATAATATAATACAGATTGAGTATTGTTAATCTGAAAATAAAAAATGTTAGAAAATTAAAAACTTTCTGAACAGCAACTTAAGGCCACAAGGGGAAAAATCACACACCTAACCTCATATAATGGGTTACAATAAAAATGCAGGTATACTAAAAATTATAACAAAAAGTATAGCATTACCTTCCGGCTTTGTATATAAGGAGTATATATTAAACAAATAAATTCTGTGTTAGGTATTGGGTCCCATCCCCAAGATATCTTACTATGTATATGCAAGTATTCCAAAATGCAAGAAAAATCTAAAATCTGAGATACTTCTGGATACAAACATTTTGGATAATGGACACTCAACATATACTTCCAGGGAATGGTAAATTTGAAAATTCAAGAAGCAGTTTGATGTTCATAACTGGAAAAACCAACAGTCAAGAATTAATTTACAGCCAGGCGTGGTGGCGCACGCTTGTAATCCCAGCATTCGGGAGGCTGAGACCGGAGGATCCGGGTTCTCGGCCAGCCTCAGCTACCTACTGAGGCCCTCCGCAACTTAGTGAGACTCGGTTTCAAAATAAAGAATAAAAAATAGGGCTGGGGGTGTAGCTCGGAGGTAGAATGCCCCTGAGTTCAATCCCCAGTACCGCAAAAAAAAAAAAAAAAAAAGAATTAATTTATAATTAATACCTTACAGAATCCTAGAACCTACACGAATCTTACAGTATAATGCATCTCACCTTTGGGGAGTAGCAGGCATCCTTTTTAAGCTCAGAAGGCTTTAGGTTGGCACTATCTTCTTCTTTTGGTAACTTCAAAGTTTTTTCTGGGCTTTGTGTTGGCTAAATGATTTTTGTTTAGAAATCAAGAGACAGAATAGGTCAAAGAAGGGAACTATAGTAAGCATTTGGATAATAAAGCAATTAACTTTTATCACTTTGTTTTCAGCTGGTATTGTTCTTGATATTCCATTGCTCTTAGCAGGCTATTATACAACTTCAAAACCAGCTTGCTCCACATCAATAAAAAATTTTCCTACTTAGGTTAATTAAAAGCTCTACAGTATTTCAAGAGTTAATATATTAGCATTAAATACAACCCATATTATAGGCAATAAAAAGAACTCACTTGCTGAGATAATAGGTAAGTATTACAAAAATAATGAATATTTCAGAAAAAAAAAAAAAAGAGTTCTCATTTCTCTCCTAAAGCATCTACTGCTCAGTTCTAGTCATTGCTACTGGATGGGTAGATTAAACAGGTTCCCTATCCCCCTTCTACTCAGGGCTCTGTGGTTACGATCTCATGACAACTCCTTAATTCTGATTCTTCATCCTACCATTTCCAGGCCCTACTGAAACATTCTTCTTTCCCTGAATTTTCTTAAATATCAGCATTTGCCACTTGACTAGAACAGTGACCTTTTTAATTTTAAAGACTTAGGTAGAGTGGTGTAACTGCAAATCCTCTCTGTCCCCTTCTTCAAAAGGACTGTGTAACACATTTGCTAAATTCTCTGTTTGCTACAGTAAATGTAACTCACAGAGTGTCCACCATTGAAGCGGCCAGGCAACCTTCTTCCAGGCATCTTCGGTCTATTTGCAGTGAGATGTAGCAAGTTCTCGGAGGAAGTTATGTCATCAAAATTTACAAGGTCTAGAGAATATAAATAAACATTATCTACTGAGAGAAAATTTTAATGTTTAAAACATAAAAAGTAATGTTTCTGGTTTTCAACAAACTATAAATTAAAAAGAGTATCACTACTTTGAAAGGCTAACAAATAAATAGACCTGTGCTTTTCATATGCATTTGGAAAACAACACTCACCCTTAAGAAAAAAAATTAAACATTCTCTTTACTTAATATGTTCTATAGTATAGATTTTATTAATAATGTAAGGATTATTTCCAATAGAAACTTATATCTCAACAAAAAGTTCTTACTAAATTATAAATTACTATCATAAATTATAGTAGCATTAAAAACGGCCATCTTTTCTTATAAAAAATCAATGTACTTGAACTCCTAATTAGATACAACACATAGGAAATTTACAAAAAGTAAAATTTGCTTTAGGCTTCAAGTAGTGGACTGATATTCAAATTTTAAGATTCAACTTGCACTTCTCACTGTAACGTGAAAGCATGACGTAATGTGCCTTCATATACATGTATGATATATGTATGTGCATGGGATATTACAGTTGGGACTCAAACTGCTTAGAGTTCACTGCACCTCTGCCTAGTCATTACCATCTTTAGAAATCATAAGACAATCATAAACCTAAGGAAAATCAAATACCAAGGGAGAATGCTACAAAGATTACCTTTACTTCCCACCATATGACCATCAAAAGCTGGTTCATTTTCGACCAATAATTGGGTTTAAGGACAAATCTAGGTAACATACTTCTGAAGCAATGGTATGTAAATGCCTGGCTTTTTCCTGTATGATCCAGAAAATCTTGCTAAAGGAGCTTCTTTAACCCTGAAGCCCAGATAGCTATCTATTATACAAGAAACCCTACCATTAATGACCACTGTCAACATAACCTTCATTTAGCCCAGATTCCAAACTAGTAATAGTAAACACAGCCAAAATGTTCTACGTGATGGGAGGTATCTTTGTTCTAATCTTCTAGGCCTGAATTTATTCTTCACATTATCATTTGTCTGGGTGGTTATAATACCACTTCTGTCAGATACTTAGATGTCCTAACACTGTGATTTGTTATTTCTTAAAGGAGACCTAAGATGCTCATCATTATCACCTCAATATTTATTAATCAAATTTCAGATTCAAAATAGCTTAAATTTTCTTTTAAGGGATGGAGGACACAAAGATAAAGCAGAAAAAGAGGCATCAGGGTTCTGAAAATATGCATTTTATAATTGGAAGCACTGGTTGACAACTTTATTGTTTTCCATAGATTACTCTGTGTGTTCTCTTGGATCAAGTCATTAAGCTAATACAACAAAACTAACACTCTTAATGTTCTGTTTAAATTTTTAGTCTTTTGATACTTGTCAGTAATTATAAACTATTACAAGTTATAGTAAGAAATAAGTGTCTTCAGTAGAAAATGCATTATATAATCTAAGGTTGAATTTAAATACATACTTAATTGCCTATAATCATTCCATTTGTAAATATCTTTTTGGTGGATAAGTACTGGGGATTGAACTCAGGGAGCTACCTGTCAGCCATTTTTATTTTTACTTTGAGATGTCATACTAAACTGCTGACGCTGGCCTCAAACTTGTAATCCTCCTACTTCAGCCTCCAAAGTACAGGTGTATACCACCATACTCAATGACTTATTTGTAAATATCTTAAGGAAAACAATCAGTATTTTTAAAGATATGTTAAAAAATTATGTTAAAGTTTGAAGGGTTAAAGATTGCTTTTTACCCTAAAAATGTGCATTGACAACCTACGGAAAAAAAAAAAAAAAAACTTTGAAAGGTAAAAACCAATCATTTTGGCCTACAGAGATTATTTTCAAATGCATATTTAAGCAACTTGTAGAAAGAAAAAGAAACAGAAAAACATGGAAGAAACTAAGAGAAATGAAACTCAAAGGGTAAATAAAATGTTGCTTTACAAAATACACCATGCTCATGTAAAATGCCTTCCATATGTCCAGTTTAGGGCTACAACACCAAGACAACTTCACCATTCTAAAACTCTCTCAGGTTCTCCATTTAAGATATTAGGTTAGTAAAATGGAACAGTGCACATTTTGGACTTGGGATTTATCTAAATGCTTTTAAATTTACCTGAGTGATAACAGTAGATTTATACCACACCCATGGCATAACAGAAAACATGACAAGCACTTGCCTCTTGCAAGCATACCAGCTGCTCTGCCAGCCACTTACGCTTCTGCATATTGCTAGGGAAACATGAAAGTTTTCTAAAAGCTAAGTAAAATACCCAATTTGAGGGGAAATAATCTCATTTTTATGGTTAGTAATGTTTTCAAAAAAATATTTTATCAGAAGAATATTTTAAACTGTTATCAGAAAAATTTTTCCAAAATGAACCTCATTTTATTTTAAAATGGAAAACCAAAAGGGTTAGAATAGACAAACATGTACACTTTCAGTAAAATTACAAAGAAAAAAAATCAATGTGCACCACCTATTTATACTGAATATATTATTTTGATTTCTTTTATAAATTATTATCTTACCAAAATGGAGAAGGGTAGGATAATTTCCTGACACGTAAGAAGGAAAACATGGCAAACAGGCTAGGAAACAAAATCTGGAAAGAAAAGTCAAGGATAGGAATGTCTAGAAAAAAGACTGAACCAAAAAAATTATTTTTACAAAGCAGGAAAAAGGAATGAATAGAAGCATTTCAATGTTTAGCATAAGCTACTGTAGGTTATCTAAAAGTTCATAAGATATAAATTAGATTTTAGATTTATTCCTTTGTCTTTCAAAAGGAAAAATTAAGATTAATATTAATTTCAATACACATTAATCTAGAAAAGAAGCCTTGTTTTATTACTCACTGAACAACCCCAAGACAGTTTCCAAAATGAGAGCATAGTACTTAAGAGGCCAGTTATAAATCAATATATTGACATCTCATAATACTAAAATTGTACCACCTTTTAGTCAAATTCTAGTCTTTAGTGTTTGACAGTATTATAATAAAGGAAGTGACTTTAATCCAATGATATCATATAATAAAAATATGTCAAATATTACTTTGAAATATAAAGTCAATACAGCCTTCAAAATATCTCATATATATACACATATATATAAATCAAAATTCACTCATGCCTTATGTGATATTCTCTATAATATAATCAAGGAAACTACTACTAGAAACTGATTTTAAAAAATCCTAGCTTAGATACAAGCTCACTTAGTATAGTATCTGCTATTCAACAGGAACCATTTTTAAAATCCCACCATAAATTCTTTCCGGAAAAAATAAATGAGTAAATATTGGGAAAATAGTTCAAACAAAAACAGACCAAGTATAAAATAAAACTGAAAAAAGAGAACATTTCCTTATTCAACAATGAATGCTTTGGTATCTAATTATGTTTTCTAAGATTTCTTTTTAGAGCCAGGCGTGGTGGCACAAGATTGTAATCCCAGCATTTGGGAGGCTGAGACAGGAGGATCCAGGTTCATGATCAGCCTCAGCTACCTAGTGAGGCACTCCACAACTTAGTGAGACCCTGTTTCAAAATAAAGAATAAAAAATAGGGCTGGGGGTAGAGCATGGAGGTAGAATGCCCCTGAGTTCAATCCCCGGTACCACCAAAAAAAAAAAAAAAAAATTTTTTTTTTCTTTTTAATCCTAGAAGAATTTATCACAGAAAACCAACCAAAAGATAAATATTACACTGTAAGGACACCTCATCAGCTGAGCTTTCTCAATGCAATGCTCTATCAGTACTATATTTTCTTTTTTTTTTTTTTTTTTCAGTACTGGGGATTGAACTCAGGGACATTCTACCTCCGAGCTACACCCCCAGTCCTATTTTTTATTCCTTATTTTGAAACAGGGTCTCACTAAGTTGTGGAGTGCCTCACTAGGTAGCTGAGGCTGGCCTCGAACCCAGATCTTCCAGTCTTAGCCTCCCAAATGCTGGGATTACAAGCGTGTGCCACCACACACGGCTTTAGTACTATATTTTCTATCTAGTATCTTAAAACTAATTTGAAAATAATTTTATTTATCAGGAAATTTAATATTTTAGGATCATTTGGACCATGTGAACTTTATAATTAGTAGTGGCAGAGAAATTTTCATAAAGCTAATTTTTAACAAAGTGATTGAAAAAGAGAACAAAATTAAAACATAGTTCCTAACAGCTCTGCAGTTTGTAGCATTGTATTATATAATATATAAGAATATATGTGAGGGGACTTAAGTTATTTTGTACCATTAAAAAGAAAAATCAAACTTAACTGAAAAATTCTAGGAAATACTTTCTTACATATAAAAAAGTCAGAATCTATATTTACAAATGTTTATATGTAGCTTTATAAATGTGAAAATAAAGTCACAAACTTATACCCTTTACTAATTAAAGCAAAAACAATATGTGATGATTTAACAATAGAGGAGGGAGGGCAAAAGAAAGTAATGTTTATAATAACTTTCATGTCAGGTATTCTAGTGAGCATAGTAGATACACAGATTCAATTGTTAAGTGAGAAAACAGATTTGGAGAAATAACTATATAATCAATCAGCCACAAAAACCCATCTTTTTAAAAGCAAAGTCAGTGCACTTTCTACTCTATCATTTCACATTAAATTATTACTTTACCTAATAAAGAAATTCTTAGAGGCTATCACGCATTTTTATGAAAATTTGGACTAGCTTTATACATTATTTTTAAAATGTATAACTTCAAACTAAGCCAAAAATACAAAGTGTTCATCAACCTAAAGCCAAATTTGAGGCTGCACTTGAGCCAAAATACTTTTTTACATTTCAAATACAGGTAGAATACTTCCAATCTGAAAATCCAAAATCAAAAATGCTCAAAATGGATTTTATCAATCATCAACACGATGCCGCAAGTGAAAAATTTCATACCTTACCTCATACAAGAGGTCATGGTCAAAATAGAGGTGCACTAATAGTATTGTATAAAATTACCTTGAGGCTATGTGTCTAGGGAGTATATGAAACATAAATCGGTTTCCTGTTTAGTCTTGGCTATCACTCTCAAGATATCTCATTATGTATATGCAAATATTCAAAATCCAAAAAAAAAAAAATCTGAAACCGAAGACATTCTGGTTCTAAGCATACTCAACCTGTACTAGGAACATATGACACTCTAAGAGGGAAAAAAGACACAAGGAAAGCCTCAGAATTAATGTTTGGAACATAAGCTATCTGCTGCTAGCAACTATGCCTTTTATCTACATACTACCAGTATTTAAAAACTACTAAAGATGTAATCATCACTCAGTAAATATTTGCTACTTACATGAACTCAATTCCCAAAAGTTTTAATATCTCAACTTCATAGGGTAAAAGTGAAGTTAGCCTGATTAAGTGGAAGAAATAAAGGACAGCTGCTGGGAAGTTAGCTAATAATTCTCTGACTTGTGTAAATCACAGCATTTTTGGAGTATTTTCTGACTTATTAAAGAAAAAATTTAAGCCAGAAATCAGAAGTGTTCAATTTCTGTTCCTCTTTAACATAAAGAGCAAATAACATTATGCAGATAAGGCAAAAATGAACCCCAAAACAAAGCTAAAAGCTAGAATTTTCCAAATACCAACAGTTTGAAATTATAATATGTATTTTTCTACTAGAAATGTAGCAAAGCAAACAAAGCTTGCTAGTGAATGTATATAGAAAGTTTTGAAAAAAAGTAAATTTTTTTTACTTAATTAGAAAAGATTCTAGTACCTTGAAACAAACTAAATAAAGCAAAAGTACAAGAATGATACAAAGTAACAAATACAATTTCCAAAGGAATTCCATCAAAATTTAAGAATTTTATGAATAAGATTATAGAAAATTGTGAAAATTCAAAAGTTAATACCAGGAGATTTTTTATTTTCAGAATTAAAATTGTGTAAATAATCTGTTTTTCTTTGACTAGTTTGTTTTTGTTTTTGTTTTGGGGATTGGGATTGATCCCAGAGGCGTTCTACCTTCAAGCTACCCCCCCAGCCTGATTTTATTTCTTACTTAGAAACAGGGTCTCACTAGGTTACTGAGAGTCTTGCTAAGTTGCCAAGGCTGAGTTTGATCCTGCGGTCCTCCTGTCTCAGCCGCCCAAGTACTGGGACTACAAGCATGAGCCACCATGCCCAGTTTGACTAGTATTTTTGAAAACACACTTCTGGCTATATTTTAAATCAAACAGGAAAAACTATGAACTATAATATTTTTAACTTATACTAATGGCTCTATAAAAAAGAATAAGGATTTTTTTAATAAGGTTTTTTCATTTTTATTTAAAGAGTAAACAAGGTCAGTTTTCACCAGGTAAGACATAACTGGATATATTTCAGTGACCATCTCTAAACTAAAATTAACATCTCAATTCCCAGAAACTAGTGATGAGTATGGCATCATCCAAATCAAGACCAAAAAGAAAAAATATATAGAGAAGGGTAATAAAAAGGGGGGGAGGGGTGACTGACCTTGGAGTTTAAATACGAAAATGTTAACACTAAAGCTAAAAATATATGAAGACAATAAGATAAAAAAAAGAGCACTACTTATATAAAAGGAATTCTTTAAAGAGTTCTAGATTTATATGATTGAGCATAGTTATTATTTGTAGCTTACTCTATTTAAATGTTAGGGAAAAAGAACATCTTGTTTTCTGAAGTTAACAATAAAATAAAAACATATGAAAAGATGCTTTGAAAAATATCAGAAACTAAAAACTTCCACAAAGTAACAATTGGAAAATGCTTTTAAGAGAAACACTTTTATCAAGACACCTGTTTCAAGTTACCCATTTTTATAACTAATAGGGTATTAAAAACCAGGAATATGTATGGATTAGACAAAGATAATTACTGTGCTGAAAATGCAGTCCTAAAGCTTAAGAAACAATATTTAGCAAAAGAAGTGAAGCCTATTGATATAAATCATAAAAATTATGGTTTCCTGTATTAGCAACAAAAGTATCACCAGATTAAGAAGAAATACTTTAAAATTCTTACTAAATATAAACTAGTACTGGCACTGAAAGTCTACATCATCTTATTTTTAAAACTCAAATGTATTCATAATGATGTAGGCAGTATGGCCATTCCATTATAAAGGGAGAGAATAAGAGATGCATAATCTTTTAATATCCATTTCAGTCCCCTGACCACTATGAAGCGTATCTATTTGTGTCTTCCTATCAGTAAGAAACCTCTGACCAGTAAAAACCATTTATCTTCTTTAAAGTTTCTTTTTCTTCTTTGGCTACTAAATTTTAAATGAATATCAACAGATTTCACTACATCTATTCACACACAAACAACGTATACAAATCTCTGAATTTCTAAAACGATACTGGCTTCTCTGTCAATGCTGACTCACCTCCTTCTTTAGTGCTTCTTCCTAAGAATGAATCAAGATCTACTGATTTGGGCCTAAGTGGCAACTGTTCAGAATCTAGCTTTGGTTTTGATACTGGCTCAGTTTCAAATTTTGATGAAATGGTAGAAACTTCTCCATTAAATCTGAAATGAGAAAAACAAACATGCAAGAATCACTTCAACTGAAAATACGTGTTAAAATTTTTTAATTTAATGACATTAAGAATTATATAAATATAACCTAGTGAGAACCTGTTTCCAAATAAGAAATAAAATAGGTCTAGAGATGTAGCTTGGAGGTAGAATACCTCTGAGTTCTATTCCCAGTACCGCACACACACAAAAAAGAATTATATAAATATAAAACTAATTGTACTCTGTTCTGAAAAACTGTTTTAAAAAATGTAAGCTTCTGTTCTAAGGTTGATCAAAATAAAAATGAGAAATATATAAACAATCTGTGTATTCACTTTGTGTGGGGTTGGGGAGGTACTAGGGTTTTCAATTCAGGGACATTTTTAACTTTTTGTTTTGAAAAAGGATCTCACTAGGTTGCTAAGAGTCTCGCTTTGTTCTGAGGCTGTCCTTGAACCTACAATCTTCCTGCCTCAGCCTCCCAAGTACTGGGATGATAGGCACATGCTACCATGCCAAGCCACATTCACCTATTGTGAATATAAAATTAACATTTAAAACAATCATTATAGTCTTTAAAAGGTGTGTGTGTATCTATTGCAGTACTGGGGATGGAACCCAGGGACATTCTACCTCCAAGCTATACCTCCAGCCCTATTTTATTCTTTTATTTTGAAACAGGGTCTCACTAAGTTGCAGATGGCCTCACTAAGTTACTGAGGCTGGCTGCAAACTTGCGATCCTCCTGTCTCAGCCTTCCAAATACTAGAATTACAAGCATGCACCACCACACCCAGCTCAAATACTTTTTATAATTGCCTTTGAGATTTAGAAAGGCAATAGGGCCATTTAGGTCAAAGGTAGGTAAATCAATAAGCTAATCTAAAATTAGATAAAACTTACCTGGCTGTAGGAGGTGGTGGAGGAACTGGTTTGTCAGGTCGCTTTGGGTAAACTATTGCAGGAGATCTTAATAAGTTATTGGCTTTGGTGGGTGGAGTAGGCTTCTTGGGTGGAACTTGTGGAGCAGCTGGTTTAGAAGGTTTCTGTTCCAGCAGTGATTTTTCATCTAACAATTTTAAAATATTCATCAAGTAATTAGCAATCAAAGTATTTAAATATTTCTATTTTTTAATATTACTGTCAGGCTGGAAAAGTGTGGGGAACTTTCATTTTCTGTATCTGTTGTATGTGTACATTGTTTTACTTGCTTTAAATTTACACTTTGAATAAGCCTTATGTAGCTAAAAAACATTAACTTCAGTGAGGAAAAGAAACCACTAATGACCTTCTGATCAATAAATAACATCTGCTTTTTACGTTCACAACCTCTTTTGCTTTTCAAGGTGGTATTATACCTCAGATATGACCGCATATAACTTTATCATAAGCAGAAATTATCTAACTTTAAATCCAGATCACTTTTTGAAAGCAAGTAGAAATTCTAGTGACTACAGCATTCTAATTTTAAAATAATCATGACAGCAAACACAAACAATCAAATGTTAAGAAACACTGAGGCTGGGTTGATTAGCCTCTGGAGAGAATGCAGGCTTCTATTTACAACTCTCACTACTGTACTAGGAATTTCATTAATACCATTTCATTTAATAAATCAATGAAATAAGATTATTTCCATTTGACAAGAAAATGTACATTCTAAAACAAAAGCATTCTGAAACTATTCCAAGTTTTTGTATGTATTTAACCTGATCTAATACAGACAACCATACAAAAAGGACTTACTTTCTGCAAATTAACAAAATAAAATGTTTTTGACAAAATATCTGTACCTTAGAATGCCTTTCCAACCAAGCTTATGTCAAATACATACCCTGAGATTAAATAAGGCACAATTATTTCCATGTTCAATAAGAATTTTTATTCCTTCTATGGAAATGTGTGTGTGTGTGTGTGTGTGTGTGTGTGTGTGTGTGGTATAATACTGGGGATGAATTCAGGGGGATTCTACTTCCAAGGTATAAGCCCAGCCCTTTATATTTTTTTGTTTTTGAAACAGGGTTTTGCTATGTTGTGGAGAGCCTCACTATGTTGCTGAAGCTGTCCCTTAAACCTATGATCCTCCCATCTCAACCTCCCAAGTACCAGGATTACAGGAAATGTATCACCAAGCCTGACTTAAAATGTCAGTTATTTAATGTTTACACATTATTTGAAATAACCATGATTAAACACTACATACTACTAAAATAACAGTTTATTTTTGTTTACTTTTATGCTACTGGGGATTGAACCCAGGGACACTGCACCATTGAGCTACACTCCTAGTCCTTTTTTTTATTTTGAAAGAGGGTGTTACTACACTAAGTTACCATGTGCTGGACTCAAACCTGCAATTCACCTGTCTCAGTCTGCCAAGTACTGGGATCATAGTACCACCACACCCAACACAGGGATAGAATGCAGAAGCATTTTACATCTAAGCTGTACCCCAGGCCCTTTGTTTTTGTTTTGAAACAGGATCTCCCTAGGTTGCTGAGAGTCTTACCAAATTGTTGAGACTGGTTTTGAATCTGCGGTCCTGTCTCAGCCTCCCCATGTATTGGTATCAGAGGTGTGCACCACCAGGCCCAGCAGGTTTAATTTTTTTAATGGATGTAAGTTGTATCAGTATGAGTAAAAGCTTAATTTCTTATCAATCTTGATAACCTAACTCCCAGCATCGCAAAATACATACAAGCACTTGTTAAATGTTAGTGTAAATGACCCACTAAAGAGACATATTTCTTATTTAGAGCTTTTTTTTTTTGGTTTGTTTTGTTTTTTGCTTATTTCAGGAAAAAAAAATAACCTTAACCTCACCTTTTTCTTCAGGCTTTACAGGAAAAAACTTCTTCTCTGCAGGTAATAGGTCAGGCTTTGGAGCTAGAGGGTGAGTGGAAACCAAAATGAATACTTACTTTAAAAAATAATTTTAGAACACAGAGATGTTTATACTACTAAAAAAGTAAATAGTAGTTTAAAAATAACACCAGTTGATACCATTGTTAACAGAAAGAATAGTGTACCAGAATCACTAGGTTCAAATTCTAATACTAAGCATGCCACTGTCACCCTAAGTAGCAAATTAAGGTATTTCGAGTTCATACCCCTCAGCAACCTAGCAAGATCCTGTTTCAAAACAAAAACTTTTTTAAAAGGGCTCAGGCTGTAGCTCAGAGGTAGAATGCCTATAGGTTCAACTCCCAGTACCACTTAAAGAAAAAAAAAAAGAGTTCATAACCCCCTGCCACACAGCAGTCCAGAACTTTTTAGGATGGTGAAAATGTTCTACTTCTGTTTTGTCCAATATGCAACTAATGGGCACTTGTACTGTGGTTTCTGTGACTGAAAAACTGAATTTATTTTATTTAATTTTAATTAATTTTAAAAGCGCATGTGGCTAGCAGCTACTACATTAAATCATATGGCTTTATTAGACATCTCCAATGTCATCTCCCATAAAAATTACTTTTAACTTATACTTTCCTCGCTCTGGAATTAGGTCAGCAAATATAAAGCTAAAACCAGGAAGAAGAAAAGGCTGGGATTATTCTAAAAGAGAGTAAATCTTTCAAGGAAAAAAAGGTTTACTACACTTATAAAAATCAGGTATTTGGTAATGAAGAGTATGGAAATAGCCAAATTCTAATTTTTCAAGACTCATGTAGTGCATCATTAATCACCTGTTAAAAAAAACTAAAAATACCATCTACCTTGTGAAAGAAAAGTACATATAGAGTTCCGTTTGGACGTGTGGTTTCTGAGAATTTTCTCTGTGCTGCCTAAGAACTAAGAGTGAACACCCAAATGACGGTCAATCCCCAACTCAGCAGCCAATGACATATGAAGAATGTCACAGAAAAGGAAATAAAATACAGAGATTCTATCAGATCCAGTCAATGTCCATACAGGACAATGTACAAGAAAAGAGCTAAAAGACTGGTGGATTTTTGATGCTCAGTGAAATATGGAAGTCTCCTCTGCTTGGATTTACCCCATTAATATTTACTGTTATAGTTTTGACTTCGCATACTTATGAAAACAATTATATACTTTTGACTTCATTTTATGTCATTTTCAAAAACATATTTAGTATTAAAAAAAATTTATTCAAAATAAATAAATGAAAAAAGAGTAACTAACTGACCAGGTCAGTATGTTAGATTTTCTAAAACAAGTTTAAAGTCAATCGATTTTATTAATTCAGTATTTCATATAACTAAAGTATCTAAATTACCTCCAAGATCCCTATTTGTACTTTTTTTTTTTTTTGGTGGTACTGGGGATTGAATTCAGGGGCATTCTACCTCCGAGCTATACCCCCCAGCCCTATTTTTTATTCTTTATTTTGAAACAGGGTCTTACTAAGTTGCAGAGTGCCTCACTAAGTAGCTGAGGCTGGCCACAAACCCGGATCCTCCAGTCTCAGCCTCCCAAATGCTGGGATTATAAGCGTGCGCCACCACGCCCAGCTCCTATTTTTACTTTAAAATTAATGATGTATAATAATGCAAACAGTTCATTTTTATACAGTTCTAAACAATTTTATATGCAGTAGTCTTGTTTTTGCTAATAAAAATTAGTTGCATATATTAAACTTATTGTTACATTTTTAGAACTTAAAAATGTGAAAAATAGCAAACTAAATAATGTTTCTTACATACCTGGACCCTTAGCAGGAGGTGGTGGTTTCTTTGGTTTCTGTTAAAATAATAGTGGTAAAAATGGTTGACTACTTATTAAATATTTAGCTAACATAAATTTGATCATTAATAATCTAATCTAAATTACATGCGCATCTCTCATCTTACCTTTGTCAGAAATGATAAAATTCTAAGATGCTCACAACAGGTTATCAAAAAAAATTCATTCCATTAGAACAGCCTCCTTGATTAGAATTTAGTTAAATACTTAAAAAATTATCAGTGAACTGGATAAACCAAAAATCTTTTCTCTTCTAAAAAACCATGAGCAAAACCCACCAAAACTCTATTTCATCTCTCCTAGTTTAAGATTCCAAAGCACTATTTACCAGTATTTCATAGCTCAGGGTACAAGAATGGGGTGGGTGGCAAGACAAGGGGAAGAGAGAAAAGAGGAAGGGAGGGAGAAAGGAAGAGGGAAAGGAAAGGGAGGGAAAGGGGGAAAAAAAAGAATAAGAGAGGGAAAGGGGCAGGGAGTGAGGGCAGGCAGGCAACAATAAACAGAGTTTGCTTTCACTCCTAATTCTTCAGCATTCTCAAAGGGAAGGTTAAAGGCAAAGGCCTTTCTTTCCTCTATAAGCATTCACTCACTTTTAAAACTTAATTTAATGACTTTAAAAACATGGAGACACAAGCTAGGCTTGGTGATACACGCCTATAATCCCAGTACTTGGGAGGTCGAGACAGGAGAATCACAGGTTCGAGGATGTCCTCAGCAAACAGTGAGGCTCTCATCAATCTAGTGAGACCCTGTTTCAAAAATAAAAATAAAATATGGCTGGAGGTCTGGCTCAGCTGTAAACTGCCCCTGGGTTCAATCCTCAGTACTACAACAACAACAACAACAAAAAAAGGAGACAAGTTTCTAAGTATGCAAAATTGGTCTTTCCAAATGAATAACTGGTAAGTAAAAATATGCAAATATAAAATAAAATAAAAAATGAGTTCAATGCTAAAAGCTGAATCAATTCTGAATGCAGTCTACCAAAAGAAAGGCCTGAGACAGCCTAAGTCTCCACAGAGTAACTGCCAATAATAGACTGCCAACATGACAGAGCTCTGCACTGGCCAACACCAAACATGGGGCATACCTTGCTGTGTCCTTCTGTCTGTCCCTCCATTGATCATCTCACTTAAGATTCTGCCTCATTGGGAAAAAGGGGATCAAGTCATAGCAAGGCAAAAGGTCACTGATAAATGACTCAGCCTCACTTTATTCTGAGAATTGATACAGAAATATTAGGTCCTATAAGCAAGTAAAAACTGCTTCACAGTACCTTTAAGTAAATTAAAGTTTCTAAACACCATTAAGTGAAAATCATTTCCTTCTGCCAGGTTTGGTGGCATATGCATATGACCGCAGCCAATTAGGAGAATGAGGCAGGAAGACTGTGAGTTTGTGAGGGCAGACTGGACAGCACAGTAAGACACCTGACTCAAAGGGAGAAAAAAAAAGTTCTTCCAAGAAAGTACTAATTTATCCAATTAGTATATTCAGTCTTTTTTCTAAGTATGAAGTAAAAAGCATAGAACTGAAACATCAAAATTTGTTTTACTATGATTTAAATAACTTTTGCCTAAATACATAATTTTATGAAACTCATAGGTTACTCAATAACAAGGCAAAAAACACTGTTCCTGAGAAAATATTGGCAAAATGTTAAAGTATTATCGGTCATTGAGAAATAAATGCTTACTGGAAAGTCCTTGTCCAGTTCACTTATCTGAACAGCAAAATTGTCTGGAAATACTCCTTCTTTACCATTAAGTTCGCCTTTCCACCACCCAGCCTCTCCAGTCTCCTACAAAACAAAGCATGCAAAGAATAATTAAACAAAAGTTGTCTTTAAATGAGGAAAAGTTTACAATAAAATAGGAAACCATTATAATGAATTTCATTACCTTTATAAAATAAATTTAAATAGATCATAAGGTCCTTCTAAAAGAAAATATTCCCAAGATATTACTTTTAGCAATAGTTAAAAAACTGGGTATACATTTTTAAAATAACTCAATTTTAAAATTTAAATAATTAATAGTTCAAATTAAAAAATAACATTGGAGCGGGGGAAGGGGGGGTGTCCAGGGATTGAACCCAGAGGTATTCCACCTCCAAACTATACCCACAGACATTTTTTAAAAATTTTTTGGTTTTGAAATAGGGTAAGTTACTGAGAATCTCACTAAATTGCTGAGGCTGTCCTTGAACCTGTGGTCCTCCTGTCTCAGCCTCCCAAGCACTGGGATTATAGGCATCTGCCATCACGCCTGGCTCAAAAAAAATAACTTTCGGAGCACTTATTATGTGCCAGGTACAAAGGACCAGAAACAAAACAAAGTCCCAGCCCTTCTGGAGCTTACATTCTAGGGACAGTGTAAGAATTATGAAAAGTATTTCTACAAGTAAATGAAAAGTACCTTACCTTACTTATCAAATGGATTATCTCCCCCTCTTTAAAACTAAGTTCATCTTCATTAGTACCTTCATAGGCAAATAATGTTCTACAATACTCCTTAGCTGAAATTAAAAAAAAAAAAAATGTAAACTGTGGCTCATCAAACTGATTCAGCAAATAATATGCCTCTATTTTGTAATAAAATAAAATAAAGCTATTAAAAATACTTATAATAATTTGTCTTTCAATTTTCAAATGTAAAACTTATGAACTGAATGTTAAGAAACAATTTCATTAACCATTCTTTAGATCTTTACTGGATGTCTGCTATATACCAAGCACAGTTCTAACTGCAAGAGGGATACATCAATGAATATAGCATGCCACTTCACTTTGTGGTGCTTACATTTAGTAGGATTTAATATTTGTTAAGTAGTATCGTGTTAACATATGCCTTCAACAAAGCCTAATAATATATGAGTATGTTTTTATTATGGAGGTCTTATTTAAACACTTACCTTTAATTTTAACTTCTGTATCTGTTTTTGTTATCTCTGCACTCTGAGTTTTAGATCCTAGTGACTGTATGACTGAGGGCTAGAATAGAAAAGGGTAACTAGCTTAGGTTAGAAAAAAGACAATATTGCTAAACAAAGATCCATGTATAGTTATCCAGCTTTCCCTAATGTAGCCAGGTTAGCAATGTGATTAAAAACTCACCAATAAAAAAGATAAAGATCTCTAAAGTTCCCTAAGTGATAATTCATAACTACTAAATTTTAAAACTCCTTAAAAATAATAAACATATCCCAAGGTTCATAATATATTGATTTAATTTTAGAAGTTCTAAAACAAAAATAAAAGTGCTTTACATATCATAAGTTCATCTTTACAATTATCTGTACAAATCAGACATTATTATTCTTTTATAAATTAGGAAGCAGTTAAATAATCTCTCCACAATAACAAATATTCAGTATTGAATGTTGAGAATACAGAGTAAAGTTAAACAATACCTAATTAGTTTATATCTCAGTGTGAGTTCATTTTAAAACAGTCTATCTTAGGTGTGCGAAAATTAAAAGAAAAATAATAAAATTTAGCTTAAAAGGCACAAAAAAAAGAAACCTTCTCTTTTGTATTTACTATTGCTATAACTAAAATATCTAAAGCTTTCATTAAGAAAAATTTATGTTAATTGCCAAGAAATAAATGTAGATAGAAAAACTCTCACAGCTGTTTCATCTATAACAGAATTATTAGCAATCTCAAAATAGGAAATATAACAGAGTTGCAAACTGACTTCTACATTTTAAAAATACCTAATGAGAAAGTAGAGTTCATCTAAGTTGAATTCATCATCACTACCTTTTCTGTTTTCTTCTCTTCTGTCTCACTACTGGATGTTCTTGTCCTAAGTTTCACAGAGCCTTCTTTAAAAATATCTCCAAACCCAATCCCTCGAATTTTCTTTGGCTGTGTCACTGATCCAGTTGCAGCTTCATTCCCACTCCCCGGAGATGGTAAAGGTGAGGTAGGCCCTGTCAAAATGGTTTCTGGAAAAACAATTTGTCTTTCAAAAAGGACATCTATAATCAGGGGAAAATCTATATATCTACTTTCATAATGTCTATATCCTATACCTCATAATTTAAAAATGGCAGATAAAAACAATAAAATAAATGAAATACTGTAATGATACTAATACCCTCAAAAGTTAAGGAAATTTCACCTCACAAAGTGTTTGAAAAGTTCTCTATATACCACAAAATGATATTCATTGAGCATCAAGATGTCAATGTTCTATAAGAGAGGTATGCAGCAGTGTGTGTGTGTGTAAATAAAATGAGAAGGCAGACAAATAATAAGCAAGTAAATAAACATAGGGAATAGTACAAAATGCTTCAAAGAAAGATCAAAAGAATAAAAACGAGTAGGGTGGGGACTTTTCATTGTTTTATACAGAGCTGTCAGAAAAAGGCTCACTGATAAGGGGATTTGTGAGAAAATCCTAAATCAGACAGGAAGCCACCAGGATATTTCGAAGAGGACTCCAGAGAAGATATAGTCAGCCCTCTATATCCATGGTTCATTATATATCTGTGGTCAGCATCCACAGATTAAACCAATCACGGGGAGAAAATGATTTAGGCCTATGACAGTTGCATCTTTACTGAACATATACAGATACTTTTTCTTGTATTTCCTAAACAAGTATTTATGGCACATTCACAAGTATTATGTATTACGAATTGATCGTAAGTATACAGAAGGTGTGTGCAGGCTGTATACAAATACCATACCATTTTATAAAAAGGACTTTAGCATCCTCAGATTTTCATATACACAGGGAAACTCTAGAACCAATCCCTCATAGATGCTGAGGAATAATACAGCCAGCTCAAAGGATGTGAGACAGGAATGTTCCTGTCATCTTTAAAAAGCAGTATAGAGACCAACATGAACAAAGGAAGAGAGTTAAGTAGAGAGAAAGTCAGAGAGGTGGTGGGAGGGCAATCAGGATGCCAGATCATGGAGGGATTGCAGCTATTTTAAAAGACTAGCTTTTACTCTAAGTGAAATGTGTAGCAACTGGAGGATGATCATTACTTGCCATTATGTTAAGAACATTCCATAAGGAAGTAATAAAAAATAGGCTATTGCAATTATATCATTTTTACTGAGAATACTATAAACAATTTATCTTAAGATTTCATATGGAAATCACTTAATAACAGAATAGGTCATAAATTTGCCACATTCCTACAGAACACTTAAGTGACTTTCTTACCAATTTTGTTCTATAATCCTTCAATAGAAACTGAAGATATGGAAAAGAATTATCAATGAACAGTAATCTTGTTCATCTATTATTTAGTCAATATTATCTTCTTAACAATAATAGCTAGAGCTTGGTCAAACCAAGAACATCATACCATTTCTTTCAGAGAAGAAGAATGAGGAAGAGGAAGGCGGAGAAGGAAGGAACAAAAGAACCCTACCAAATTTAAAGGAGTGTGAGGAGAAACTATGTAAAATAAACAAACATTGCAGATGTCATTCCAATAGAGTAAGCAAAAACTAACATTTTATAATGCATAGTCTACTATAAATTTTGTGACAATTACTAGAAATAGAATTATTTCAATGACTGAAAAGACTGTCAAAACACCAATTATAGACAAAGACTTTGTTAGGATTAATAGTAGACACCAATTCTTAAATCTTTATTGTTTAAGATCAATTCTTAAAACTTAATGGATGTACTTTTATCATTAAAATTCTAAGTAGTCACACCTCATAAAGTACTCACTTCCTAGCATTTACATTAGTATGCAGAAAATTTCTGTCCAAAAATTAAGAGGAAAAACAAAATTATAGAGTGCTTCAACCACTGACTTCTTATCCCATAATCACAAAGCTCAATATTTAGAACACACCATTATCGTAAATATGTAAAGCAAAAAGGTAAGTAAACTCCTAACATACAATTCTGCAAGGCAAGGTTACTAAAATTTAGAGGGCCAAAAAGTGAAAGAACATGATCAAAGTGTTTATAATTTTAAGGTTTACAAAGCATCAATGAGAGCACCTTAGTATGAGATATAATTTATATCAAATTTTAATGTAAAAAAATAGGCATAAGAAGCTGGGCGTGGTGGTGTATACTTGTAATCCCAGCATTTGGGAGGCTGAGACTGGAGGATCCAGGTTCGCAGCCAGCCTCAGCTACCTAGTGAGGCCCTCCGCAACTTAGTGAGACCCTGTCTCAAAATAAAGAATAAAAAATAAGACTGGGAGTATAGCTGGGAAGTAGAATGCCCCTGAGTTCAATCCCTAGTATCGCAAAAAAAAAAAAAAAAAAAAATAGGCATAAGAAGATCTAATGCCTATGTACCATAAGAAATACTACTGTGCATCAGAAGTAACTCAGGAAATAATCTTTTAAGTATTAAGTATACCAGTAAATTTAAGCCAGATGTTTTTGGTGCTTATGTTTGTTTCCAGTGATTTGTATATATCATTAAATAGTTCTCACTTCAAAACTAATACCACATATTCTCAAAAAAACAGAACATAGCAAATATATACTATTTAGTATGATTTCTTCTCTAGTCCTATCTCAATAATTTTCTGTCTTCCAATGGAATCAGCATCTATATTAAAGCAGACTGAATTCAATGTCCCCAATCCTTCTCCACTCTACTTCCCAATAATGAAAATTACTTAACACAACTTGATCTTATTTCTTCAAATGTGGTTAACTACACATAAAAAGCATAGATGTAAAGGAAAGAAAGGAGTAAAGGAGTCTACTGTGCTTTCAACTTTGCCAGCTCTGTATCAAGTTCACTCAATACACCATTTACAATATAGTTGTGTCTTACAGAAGTAGCCAATTTCAAAAAGAGACACTAGAAAAAAGCTGAGTAAAGATAAGCTTTAAAGGATTCAAATATTTTTTTAGTTGTTTAATTCACACTGTATAGAGCAAGGCCTTAGAAAATTTTGGAAATACAGAAAGTTAATTGCTGGACTTCCAGGAAGATGGCGACTGAGGGAAGTAGCACATCTCAGTTGTGCTGACACTCAAAAGCAAATTGCTGTGAAGAGAACGTCTTGACAAGGAAAAAGAAGCAGCAAAAAAACTGAACAAAGCAGCGAAAAGTTGAAAGGTGGCAGAAACAAAGCCAGAAGACAGAACAGAGGACAGCAAAATGCCCCCTGCGCCTCCCCTGGAGAATGGCTGCGGCCATGGGGGCCTGGGCGGCGCCATCTTGCCTAACCATGCCCGGACTGCCAGTACTGCAGCCTCCAGAGACCCCCAGCAAAGAAGGCAACGACTTCCTCAGAAAAGCAATAAAAAACTCAACAGAAAAACAAAAGTCAAAAAGTGGCAGAATCAGAACTAGGAAAAAAAAAAGAGCGGAGGACTGTATAAACTCTCCATGCCTCTCACCTGGGGAATGGAGCCTGGCAGTACCTGGACTTCCAGAGACCTCCAGGAAGAAACTGTGGCTTGCTGTGAGGCCGGTGACTACAGACCATCAGTAAACCGGTCAGAATTTCCCTCCATACTCGACAGGGACCTGGCTGGAACTGGACACCACAGCTGCGGCTGAACCCACTGCTTCCAGCAGCGATTCGGAGCAGCAAGGACTGTAAGTTAATCAGTCAATCCAGTGAGAAACGGCCGTGCCCAGACCCCAGGACTTGTGTGGCAAGGAAATAGACTTGCAGAGACCTGAGACTCTGCAAATCACCCCTGCAGAAACGTAATTTAGTATATAGCCCACAGAGGCAGGCGGGAAGGAACTGCAGTCAGCAGTTTGAGAAACCCTTGTAGAGTCCCTAAGGATCACCATGGGCCATCATTCCCTGGTGTCTGGGGAAAATAGCTCAGCCTATGGAGGTGCAGGCTCCAAAAGCAGTGAACTTGCACCTGGCCATGTTAGGGTGCTACAAGCACTAGCACAAGCACCAGAGTCCAGCAAGGGCCCCCAGAAGTGTGGTACCGCAGGACAGGAGTGGTCTCCCTGGGGCTAAGGAACAGAGCCACCAAAGCCCCCAGACTGAAACTGTGGACCCCGCCACACCTTAGGCCTAGGGCAGAAAGTGGGAGCAGCACCATCTAGACCAGAACATGCCATGAGGCCAGGGGCCCTTCAGGGTATTACCTGATCCCAGCCACAAGCTAGGAATTCGATACTCTCTCCGTCAGCAGAGTTTGTACCTGGCATGCATGTATGCTAGTGACTGAAAGTACCTCACATGACTGTAACAAGCAGCTGGAGTGGTGTCCCAGGGGTCATCAAAGCTCAGCCAGCCAGGCCATAAATTTAGAACACAGCAATCGCTGGCTTTGCTGAGCCTAAGCCCACAGGTCACAGAGGCCAGAAGTCAGCACTCTGCAGTATTACAGGGTCACAATCAGCAGAGCAGTAGCGGTCTCTGGGGTGTATTAAATCCCAACCAGCAGGCTAAAGGCTATGAATAAAACATCATAGTCTCGGGACCTGGGGAGTTTGGGTCAAGAGAACACAGTGGCCCACACCCAATCAGAGACTGTTTTCTTGCACTAAGAACTATATCTAGTTAAAGAGGATTTGGGGGACAAACTCAAAACTTTGACTATCTGAGTCAGATTGGTAGAGGTGAAGATATACCCCCAGCATAGAGCTTATTATAAAGGGATAACAATACAGGACTCATACATAAAGAGCAAGAAGATGCCAAGACAACAGACACACAAACCCGAGAACTCTGAAACTATGAGAACAAGGAATGGTGAGGAAATAAACCCCACAACTCAAAAACAATAGAGATCACCAATACTGATCTGCAAGAAATGAAAAGAGAATTCCGAATTTTGATCTTCAATATGATGAAAGGCCTCAAAGAAAGTGTACAGGAAATTAAGGAAACTGAAGCTTTTAAGAAAGAACCAGAAAGAGGCTGTGAATGAAATGAAGGAGTTAATAAATGAATTGAAGACAGCAATAGAAACCAACTCTGGAAGGCTACACCACATAGAAAACATGGTATCACTCTTGGAAGACAGTTCATTCAAAACTGAAAGCACAGTCAACAGTATACAAGAGACATTACAACAACAACCTATACATCCAACAAATATGGGACAATATGAAATGTCCAAACTTAAGAATAAAAGGCACTGAAGAAGGTCTAGAAGCACAGACCAACGATGTCAGAAACCTCTTCAGAGAAATAACTCCAGAGAATTTTCCAAACATAGAAAAAGATTTGGACATCCATGTGCAGGAGACGTACAGAACACTGTTAAGAAAAGATCAAAGAAGAATCTCCCCACTCCATGTAATAATCGAAATGACTAACACAGAGGCCAAAGAAAGAATCAAAAGCAGCGAGACCAAAAGAACAGAAAGCATTCTGGGGCAAAACAATAAAAATCACCCCAGACTTCACAACCCAAGTCATGAATACCAGGAGGACTGGTATAAAGTACTCCAGACCCTGGAAGAAAACTACTTCCAACCAAGACTAATATATCCACAAAAATATCGTTCAAAATTCATAGAGAAATAAAAACGTTCCAAGATAAGTAAAATCTTAAAAAATTCATGGCTATCAAGCCAGCACTAAAGAAAATACTCAAAGAAATAAATTATAAAGAAGAAAAAAGAAGCAAATTCCAGACCAGAAAAGAGGCAAACTCCACCAGGTGGGCAACTAAGCAAAAGAGAAATAACACTATATCAAACATAATATAGAATACAAAATGACAGGAAACAAAAATCACATTTCAATAATAACAATGAACGTCAAAGGTCTTAATTCTCCAACTAAAAGACATAGAATGGCAACGCGGATTAAAAAACATAATCCAACTATATGCTTCATGCAAGAAACTCACCTTACAGCCAAAGATATCCATATACTAAAGGTGAAAGGATGGAAAAAGATAAACCATGCAAATGGAGACCAAAAACAGGCAGGGGTAGCAATGCTCATATCTGACAAAACACACTTTAAGCTAAACCACATCAGAAGAGACAAAGCGGGGCACTTCTTATTATAAAAAGAACAACCCAGCAAGAAGATATAATGATAGTAAACATTTATGCCCCAAATGCAGGTGCACCCACATTTGCAACACAAACTCTTTGGGACATTAGGTCTCAAAGACACCCGAATAGAATAATATTGGGAGACTTCAACACACCACTCACACCACTAAATCGATCTTCCAGACAAAAGATGAGTAAAGACTCTTCTGACCTAAAGAACACCATAAACCAAATGGACCTAATAGACAAATACAGAATATTTCAACCAGCAACAGCTGAATACACATTCTTTTCAGCTGCCCATGGAACAGTCTCCAAAAAATAGACCACATCCTGGGCCACAAAGAAAGCACCAGCAAAGTCAAAAGTCAGATTAGGAATACAATAACTACCCGACAGTGCTAAATGACCAAGCTCTTGATTTTGTTCTCACAGTGCAGTGCTTTATACACAGCAGGAATTCATCTACTTCCACTAAAAATCATGAGTAACATTGTCTTGTGCTCCAGTACACAACACAAAGAACTGGAATAAAAGCTACCTGCACTGTATATAAATTGTAATGTTTCTTTACATACTATATCAGGAGATACATGATATCTTTTATTACTGATGTTAAATTCATTAAAATTAAATAATAAATTCAATTAAAACTGCCGTCACTGTAAATTTACTGTTTTTTCTCTTTACGTCCATGTTGTAGTATTTGATAAGATTCCATTCTTTAAGGCTGAATAATATTTTATTGTATGTGTATACCACATTTTTATCTATTTATTTGTTTATGATATTCAAGTTGCTTGCTCCTCTTGGCAATTGTGAATAATGCTGATATGAACATAGGTGTGCAAACATATCTTTCAGAGCGTGCTTTCAATTTGGGTTATGTACCTGAAAGTGGGATTATAAGATTATTTGGAAGTTTGTGGAACTAGCATACTGTTTTTTTGTGTACGTTGTACCATTTATACAGTCCCATTAACAGTACACAGGGTTCTCATTTCTCCTAGTTAGTACTTGCTGTTTTCTCTGTTACCCATTTTAGTGGGTATGAGCTAATACTTCATTGTGACTTTTATATGCATTTCTGTAATGATGAGTGATAGCAAACATGTTCTTACATGCATGCTGGCCACTTATATATTATTTTGGAGAAAAGTCTTTTCAAGTTCATTGCCATTTTAAAATCAGTTGGGTTTTTTTTGTTTTGTTTTTGTTGTTACTGCTGAGTTATAGTTCTTTTTATATTTTGAGTATTAACTCCCTTGTCAGGTATATAACTAGCCAATAGATTATTCTATTTTGATGTACTCCCATTTGTCTATGTTTGCTTTTTTTTTGCCTATGCCTTTAGTGTCATGTTTAAGAAATTATTGCCAAATCCAATGTCATTAGCTTTTTCTCTGTTTTCTTCTAGAAGTAAAATCATTTTGGGTCTTACATTTAGGACTTTAATGAATTTTGAGGTAATTTTTTAGATGGTATCAAGTAGGGATCCAACTTTTTTCTTATACACGTTCATGTACAGTTTCTCCATCACTATTTGATGAAGAGAGTGTCCTTTCCCCATTGGATGGTCTTGGTATTCTTATTGAAGATGCTTTGACCTATCATTCCATAATTGGAAAGCTGAGACAGGAGGATCGTATGTTCAAAGTCAGCCTCAGCAACTATCGTGTCTCTCAGCAACTTAGCCAGACCCTGTTTCCAACTGAAAAATAAAGCAAGGCTAGGAGTGTAGATCAGAGACAGAATGTCCTTGGGTTTAATCCCCAGCACTACAAAAAATAAAGGGCCTGGGGGGTAAATAGATTACCTGAAGCTGATCCAAAGTTCAAAAATAAGAACACAATTTGAAAAATTATAAAATAAACACTAGGGCATATGTATAAAGTTTATTTAAGTTTATTCAGTTTAAAAAAAAAAAAAATAGTCTACCTGAATCATCCTGGACTTCGTGAGATTCACCATCATCTGTTACCTCAAATTCTTTCACAAAATTTGAGGGAAACAGTCCCGACTTGTTGTTCAGGGTGCCACTCCACCAGCCTTCTTCCACCTGAAAAAATTCACAACTCAAAAATAATAAAAATTTCTTTTAAGTGAAAACCTTTAGAGGAAAGAAATCTCCCCCCACCCCACAGGCGTATTGGTGCATTGTAATCACGCAACATAGTGAGACTCAGAGTTACACATTCACACGTGGCATACTGCCGGTGTATTTCCTTCTACATCCCACAGCTCCCGTCTCCCCATATGCGTTAGGGAGGCTGAGAGTGAGATCTTCATGTACTGACTTAACATTATTTGAACTGTTTCAGGAAGAAAAGCTTTTAAAACTTTCAATAAAATCCTCTTCGTATGGGAAAATTACAATGCAAAAACCAATGAGCACAAAGTTCATAGAGCAAAATAAGCCCTTTAAACAAGAAAACACTATGTGAAAAATATTTTATGTGGATTAAGTCTAAATGATTAGGCTAATCCTCTATAGGATTAATCACATTAACAGTCCCTTACAATATTTATAATGAGAACTTGTACAATTACAATCTGTGAAGTAAATACTTTTCATGAAAGTATCAGATCATCAAGCATAATATGGAAATGGCAAGTATAAAGCTCTCTTTTGGAATGCTACTCTTTTAAACAATATTGGATCTTGGTGTGTCATAAAGACATATACTATTTGAAATATTCAAAATTTTTTAGTTAGAAAAATTTTGATACCTAGCCGGGCGTGGTGGCACACGCTTGTAATCCCAGCATTCGGGAGGCTGAGACCGGAGGATCCGGGTTCGCGGCCAGCCTCAGCTACCTAGTGAGGCACTCGCAACTTAGTGAGACCCTGTTTCAAAATAAAGAATAAAAATAGGGCTGGGGTGTAGCTCGGAGGTAGAATGCCCCTGAGTTCAATTCCCAGTACCGCAAAAAAAAAAAAAAAAAAGAAAGAAAGAAAAATTTTGATACCTAAGATTTTTTTAATTTTTTTAAAAAGCACAAAAACTTACTAACCTTTTACTTGAACAAGTGATTGTTAACTGAAGTATGAAAAATAATTTAGTGTTAGAAATCCAATCACTCTACTAAACGCCTTCCTCCAAACACAAATATCCTCATGAATCAAACTCTTTAGTAAAATATTTATACTCACTAATAGTAAGTTTACTCAATTTCCATTAAGTTATTTAACAAAATATTTAATAGTTGTTTTAAAATGTAGTTTCAGTTAGTTGTGGTGGCACACACATGTAATCCCAGTACTTGGGAGGCTGAGATAGGAGAATCACAGGTTCACAACCAGTCTCAGCAACTTTGGGAGACTCTCAGCAACCTAGCAAGACCCTGTTTCAGAACAAAAAAATTTAAGGGGGGAGAGGGATATAGCTCAGAGGTAGAATGGCTCTGAGTTCCATTCCTAGCATGAAACACACAGTCTCTGCTAAGGATGCTAAGCAGTTTTAAAGAATAAAAGCAATTCTTTAATGAGTTAAATACTCATTAGTTTTATTCAGGAGTAGTACATGCAACATGGTAGCTGCAAAGATTTTTTCCATTTAAAATATATTTGAATGTTTTCCACCTCATCATAATTGCAAGGCAATTATCTAACAGGAATTCATTATGTACAAGCCATGGTTGTAAACTGCTAGGGAAAGATTCAAACTTGCACATGAGAAATCTCTGACCTTGAATAAAACAATCTAAGTAATATTATAAACAATAAGCAGACAGTTGTAATATAAGAGGTTCTATAACAAAAGTATGGATAAAAGGCACATAGGAAGGGCTTGGAACAACCAAAAAGTGCTCCCCTAAAAGGAAATGACGGAAGAGTGTAACATTAAAGTCTGAATAGAAATTTTCCAGGTAAAAGCATATGAAAAATATGGTTACATAAAAATAGATGATTTATTCATGGAAGGTAAAACAAATATAAAATGTCTAGAATATAAGCTGTTTGAGGGAATATAGTAAGGTAGGAAGCATGAACAGTAGTTCAGTTTTTAGCAGACTTAAGGAAAAAAACCAAAGGATTGAGAGTAATTCAAACTAGCTGTAATGAGGTTAGTAGACTAAACTACAACAGACACCACAAAGGGAGACAAACATGAGCAGACTAGTATCTATACTTGAACCCTAACTATCAGCAATGAGGCAGTTAGGTTATTTAATTAAGGAATGCTCAGAAGGCAGAGTAGCAGCCGGGCGTGGTGGCGCATGCTTGTAATCCCAGCATTCGGGAGGCTGAGACCGGAGGATCCAGGTTCGCAACCAGCCTCAGCTACCTAGTGAGGCACTCCGCAACTTAGTGAAACCCGGTTTCAAAATAAAGAATAAAAAATAGGGCTGGGGGTGTAGCTCAGAGGTAGAATGGCCCTGAGCTCAATCCCTAGTACTGCAAAAAAAAAGAAGGCAGAGTAGCATAGTGTTAAAGGACACTCACTCAAAACCAGACTGCAAGCCGGGTGTGGTGGCGCACGCTTGTAATCCCAGCATTCGGGAGGCTGAGACTGGAGGATCCGGGTTCGTGGCCAGCCTCAGCTACCTAGTGAGGCACTCCGCAACTTAGTGAGACTCGGTTTCAAAATAAAGAATAAAAAATAGGGCTGGGGGTATAGCTTGGAGATAGAATGCCCCTGAGTTCAATTCCCAGTACCACAAAAAAAAAAAACAAACAAAAAAAACAGACTGCACACATTCAAATTTAGGTTCTCCTGCATGCAAAGCACATGAAGTTAGGCAAAGAGGCCAGTAATATCTCTCAGCCCACAAATAATAAGATCTCTCCCCTATACCTTCAATCTTAAGGGCGTATAGAACTGATTTAACAGAATGTAGTGAAAGTGACATCATTTTCACCAAATCTATAAAATGCTTGTACAGAAGGGCTGTGACCTTGTCATTTAATACAAATTAAGTATCCCTTATCCAAAATGTTTGGGACCAGCAATCTTTCAAATTTCAGGGCTTTTCAGATTTTAGAATATTTGCACTGACTTTACTAAGTATTCCTAATCCAAAAATCTAAACTGCTTCAAAATCTGAAACTTTTAATGCCATGTACCAGTGTTCGAAAGGTTTCAGATTTGGGCACTTTCCTATTTCAGATTTTCAGATTAGGGTTGCTCAATTTGCAAGTCTGACTACCCTGAGGTCATTATACCATTTAAAAAAAAAAAAAAA
>PVLC010014988.1:0-38192 GCA_004027655.1 Graphiurus murinus
TAATCCCAGCATTCGGGAGGCTGAGACTGGAGGATCCGGGTTCGCGGCCAGCCTCAGCTACCTAGTGAGGCACTCCGCAACTTAGTGAGACTCGGTTTCAAAATAAAGAATAAAAAATAGGGCTGGGGGCGTAGCTCGGAGGTAGAATGCCCCTGAGTTCAATCCCCAGTACCGCAAAAAAAAAAAAAAAAAAAAAAAAGAAAACAGAATTATCAAGATATTTTCACCAAGCGCTGTGTGCATGTATGTAGTTATCATTATGAGTTACATTATGACATGAGACTCTAATGCACCAATAAAAGTATAAAAATAAAATAAGTAAGGCACTAAAATTAATTTGTATTATATTATGAGGTGTGTTTCTTTGTTCATACATAAAACAGCAAAATTTAGAGATAGGCTTATAAACAAAAATAATCTCAAGAAATGCTGAACATAAAAACCATTTCAAAGTATCTACCACAAATAAAATGTAGTGTAAAGTATCTGTACTTTCTAGTTGTGACATGGATCCAGGTGTAACTAACACAATTGCGATTTGTCCCCTACATTCATAGTTGAAGTGATGTATTTCAATTACAGGTTATGAAACTAAAGATTCTCAATCTCTTCCCATCCACACTTATGGACCCCTGAATTATATTAGTATGTGAACCCAGGGCCCTCAAAAAAAGTCTGTTTCTCAAGGATATTATTTTATTCTTAGTTACTATAAAATATTTAGGAAAGAAAAATTTATATCTACTTGTGAAAAGATCCATCAAGAGATTAAAAAAAAAAGCATGATTCATGAATAGGTACAGAAAAACAAAAATGAAAATAAATATAAGAGGCTAAACAGAGGCTAGGTTATAGTAGTTTACACCTGTAATCCCAATACTTGGGTGGCTGAGACAGGAGGATCACAGGTTCAAGGCTAGTCTCAGCAACTTAGCCAGGCTCTTAGCAACTTAATGAAACCCTGTTTTGAAATAAAAACTAAAGTAGGGCTGGAGGTGTAGCACAGAGGTAGACCACCCCTGGGTTCCACAAAAATTAAATAAATAGCACCTAACCAGGGTAAAGTCTATGTTAGATCATATTAAAATGAGGCAAAGAACCACCTATTATTTCCTTTTATATTATTTACCATATTTTTATTCAAACATGGCAACAGATTTATTTTCCCATACATGGAAAATTACTTTAATCCTCAGGGCAAAGTTAGCTATATTTGAAGTCTAAACTATAATGCTCATTTCAGTTCACTTGTTTAATATCTGAAGTTAATGAAGGTTCACACCATTTATGCAAATAATATCAAACAGGTATGATTATATACCTGGCAAAATAGTATCTACTCTCTAAATGACATTTTAATAATAGAAAATATTGATGATTGGCCTAGAATTTTTCCAAAAAATGATTTTCCTCATCTCTTCATGCAATACTGAAAATACTTTGTAAATAAAAATGATACTCCATATTTAAATTTAATTACTACTGAGCTTTTCCACAACTATTATTGCTTTGTTTCCCCATTAATATTTTGAGATCACTAAAGCAAATGATGTCACCGTGTTAGGGTTCCAACAGGAAACAGGCGGCAGCTTAGATAAAGAAAAATTTGAGGAGGGTTTATTAAAAAGAAGACTACAAAAGTTTGGGTCTAGGCTAATGATAGGTGGCACAACAGCCATTAAGGGGCAATAAGGGAGCAGCTTCTGAAAAATCAGAAAGTGGTGAAGAGTTAGGCGCTTGAGAGAAACAGAAAGTCTTGCTGAGAGTCTGGTCTGGGTCTTCAGGCCTGCCCTTAACCAGTGCTCAATCAGAACTGAAGGTAAGGTCTCACCAGAGTGCTACCAGCACACCTGCTGGGTCAGTGTTCAGCCTCATTATTGACGATCAGAATGGCAAAGTGACGATACTCCTTAGCCGAAGAAGCTGTGGGTTTTTGGTCTCAGGTGCTAGCAATTATAGTCCTCAAGTTGCCAGGGACTTGGTGTGGTTGCCAAAGTACTCCTGGTGAGCAACCATTGTGCCTGTGCATTGCCTATCCTGCCAGAATTTGCACATTGTACCTGGTGTCTGTGTGTTGCCTCTGATGCCCTGAGAGTGTTGTGTCACACCTGTGTGTGCCATGAGAGTTTTGCTTGCACACTACACATCATGTGTGAGCCATGCCCAGGTGTGCTTTGGAAGTGAAGTCCCCCTTTGGCTTTAATGGAGCCCTTGCTTTAAGTATCTGCATATATTGCAGAACAGTGTTATTTTAACCACTTAGTTGAAAGAGATTAACTCTATAGGATATAACCAGAAAAATGATTTTATACCTTACTCACTTGCATTCAAGCCCTCTCATGAGGGAGTCGTTCTTCCCTATCCCTTGGATAAAGCCAAAGGCAAGTCCTCTATGGCTCTACTGGTCATACTGAAATAATAAAAGTTTCTCTGACAGACATTATGGCATATGTCTGTAATCCCAGTTACTTAAGGAGGCTGAGTCAGAAGAATTGCAAATTTGAGGCGAGCCTCAGAAATTTAACAAGACCCTTTCTTAAAATAAAAAAGCCTGGGATATAGCTTAGTGATAAGAGGGCTCCTGGTTTCAGTACCCATTACCACCACCACCACCACCACCAAAAAAAAAAAAAATTACTCCACTCACTTTTACTTGAAAAATAACCATATTTTCAGTAATTGAATACCCATTCTTACGTTCTTATATTAGCCCAAACCATGGATACTATTAAAGCTTTCCTTTCTTCAGCTCAGGGGCATTCAAGCTGGGAAGCTGCAGTGGGAAGGGGGCTATGGTGAGATTACCTTCACCTCCCACTGTAGTAGCCTACCATTTGTGTTCTCCAAAATTGAGGCTGGAGGTGTAGAGAGGGGAGGTCTTACTTGAATGATTCTGTCGTGACCTGGATTTGTCATGACTGTAGTTACTAAAAGTGAAGGAGTTCCTCATGTAGTCATCTCTCTTCATTTTGATATCAACTTTATTCTAACAGTTTCTGACCTGTTAGATTTCATACACATTATCCTATCAGGTCTATCATGCCTATGGGTTTATCTTGAGCTCTCTGTATGTCTTTCTTGAAGCCTTTCCCCTAGGAAAAATGCCACTGCTAACTTGTTCCCAGGAAATTCCTTCTTCCTGACCTATTCAGCATCAATCTTTTTATTAGGTTAAGGTTGGAAAAATTCAGTTTGTGGTAACATCCTTTGCAAAATACTACCTAAGTCTAGCACTTCTCTTTAGAATGCAAGAGGAAATACTTGCCACCTACTCTTTTCCCTCTCGGCCTTTTTGGGGCCCATCCAAAAACTGAAATAGAAGAAGGAATCCCATTTTAACATTCTGGTACATTATTGTTATTTTAAATTTTATAATACCCTAAAGAGATGTTATTATGATTCCCATTTTATTAATGCACTTTTAGAGAGATAAAAAGGTTTACCTAAGATTAACTAGCTATGGATTATATGTCAAGTTGTTTAACTATAAGTCCAATGACTTCTACTCAAAGCTCCTTCCTATATAGAAAGTATGTCAGGCATGGTGGCACAATCCTGTAATCCCAGCTACTCAGGAGACTTAAAGCAGGAAGAAAAAAAGTTTGATATCAGTCTCAGCTCAGTGGTAGAATGTCCCTGGGTCCAATCATCAGTGAGAGAGAGAGAGAGAGAGAGAGAGAGAGAGAGAGAGAGAGAGAAAGAAGGAGGAGGAGGAGGAGGAGGAGGAGGAGGAGAAGGAAAGGAAGGAAGGAAGGAAGGAAGGAAGGAAGGAAGGAAGGAAGGAAGGAAGGAAGGAAGGAAGGAAGGAAGGAAGGAAATCTCTCTTTGAATAAGATACTTATCCAAGACCAGGAACAATGAAGCTCACTTAGAATATATGCATTAGGTAAATGCTCTTAAAATTACCATATTTATACTACATGGGCTTCTATCCTAAATCAGACATAGGTTCAGGCTAAAGTTGAGAATACCAATGCCAGGTTCAGTTTGTCAGATATGATTGCCCTTTTTGTTAACAGTCCCAGAAACTATGATAAAAATTCTACCATTTTATTTATTTTCTAGTTTAATTGCAAAGCACTGTGAGAAACCTAGGCCAACCTAGGCATCTCATGGTTTGTTTGTTTGTTTGTTTTTTCCTGATTCTTTCTAGCTTTTGTTTGGTGATACCCAAAGGAGGTAGTTCAAAATGGGCTGTTTCAGATATGAGAAACACAAAAAAGGGATTTAGTATGGCATCCTTTGCTTGTTCTTTTCTCCTAGTTAAAAAGCCTGGCACTACCATGGAAAATGCCCTTGAGCATTATGACCTTGAGCTATTCTTGCCAGTAACTGTTCTTTTATTGCCTGCTCTTCTTACCTCAGCTCACCACAGAATGAGAGTCCCTTTTTCCTTTTCGCTCTACCTAACTTATACATGAAGTTTTTAAAACTTTGTCCCAAAGGGGATATCTTAATTCCCTATATAGGATTGCAATGCATATTACCCACCCCTCCACAAAGGAAATTCTTTAAGGTATTTTTTGTGTAAATCCATTTGCTAGATGGCAGTTTTAAAAGTTTCATTCCTCAAAGAGGTTCATGAGCAAGCACACCAAAGTCCTCTCGCCTTATCCTACGACTCTGTGGCACTTCCCAAGTAAGCATGTCTGCGTTACTTTCAGCTACTTCAATCTCTTTATTTGATCCCAATGCTTACAGTTTCTTTCTGAATACCTGTTCGTATGGTCCTTCCTTGGGATAATACTTCAAAAGCTGACATTAGGTGTAGTCAGTGCCATCATCATAAACTGAAGGAAATTTGTTTAAAATTGAATTGCCACTTTTGAGATAGAATTCTAAATGTCAAAAGTAAACCCTCTGCTAAGTGAAGTAGCATTTCTTTTCATCATTCTAAACTTATAGTGTTTATTGTTTCCCTCCTCCATGTGGAGGAGCTCCTGTTAGGGAAAAAAACTAACCCTTTTCCCCAACCTTTGTTCACTCCTTCCCAGGGGAAGAAAAGCTTCCTACATGACTGGTCAGTTTGGGAGAAGGAGTTGAGCATGCTCAGCTCATCCGTTTTTTTTGTTTGTTTGTTTGTTTTGGGGTTTTTTTTTTGGTTTTTTTCCTGTCTTTATTAGACAACTAGATACATAAGTCTGTCTGATCCAGGGACAAAACATGAGGATACCTTTTGAAATGCAGATGTAAAGCCATATCCTACATTGGATTTGATCAGTAAGAAAAATGACATTTTGATTTCTAGGCATTGAACACCTATATCTTATTTCTGTGTTGTTTCTGAATGTGGACTTGATGGAGGCATCATATATTAGCTACTTAAAACTACATCATCGCTCATATTTAATGTGATCCTTCAACCTAATATTCTGTAATTTGAATCTAAAGTCTTATTGTCTATTTCTGTGGACTTCAGTTTCCTTTTTATCCTTCAGGGCCTCGCTAAGTCTTCATTTTAGCACACATCAGTTCCTCTAAGCTTGTATATTGCCCTTACTGTTGCCATTTCTTACTTCAGCACTTTAAATTTAAATTACAAAAACTAAGATTACAGGATTCAGGGGTGACCTATTTGGTTTACACCCAAATTGGGTGAGTTCTCTTCTCTTGTGAGTCTTATGGTATTGATTATCAATTGCTGTGCAACAAAATACCACAATTGAGCAGCTTAAGGCAGCAATAAACATTTTGTTCTCATATAGTTTCTGTGCATCAGAAATTCAGAAAAAGCTGGTCTGGTTCCTTCTGGCTCAGATTCCTTCTAAGGTTATGGTGAAGATGTTAGTCAGGGCCACAGTCACCTGAAGGCTCTGCTGGAGCTAGAGAATCCACTTGCAAAATGGCCCACTCGCTTGGCTGACAGCAAGAAGTTCCAACTCCTCACTGGCTATTGGCAGAAGGTCTGAGTTCTTCCCTATGTAAACTTCTTTATGGAGCTGTTAGAGTGAATTTAGGGAATGGCAGCTGGCTTGCCCTGGAGCCAGTGATCAACAAAGCAAGGCAAAAGGTGCAACAGCTTTCATTACTTTACATGGAGTCACTTCCACAATATCCTTTGTTACAGCATCAGCTCTGTCCATTATGGAGAATACATAATGGCAGAAGTATCAGGGGCCTTCTTAGAACCTGGCTACTATTTTATACCATAATAATTTATTACCTTGTTTTACTCATCTAAATTTCTGATCTATTTAAATGAACACCCTCTATTGGTTATTACTATTTCCTCCCCTTTTGAATATTACTTGATGTTGGTGGAACTGCATGCCTTTCTTGAAAGGGACTAGCATTTTATTGCTTCCTAAGGATGTAGCTGCAGATCTGACTATTGTTTTTAGGGAACATTATCCATAACCCGATTCCAAGTTTCTCTCCTTGGAACTCAAAAGTATAAACAGGATTTGTAAAAGTTGTTGTGTCCAACAGTTGGCAGGGGAGGAAGGGGATGCTTAAGTACACGTGAATCAACATTCACACATGAAATTAATGAATTGGTAGTCTGAAAAATAAGTCTTACAAATTTTAGAGGGATGGTTTTCATAAAAAAGTATGCTTCCAAACGATGATGTAATTAAATAAATAAATGAATAACAGAAGACCAAAAAATATGGTGTAATCCTTTTCTCATTTGATGAAAATAGTATTGTCTGAATATCAAAACCATATGTGGAGAGAACAAAAAAGAAAAATTCTAGGACATCCTCATTAATAACCATAGATAAAAAATTCCTATGAAAATTAGCAAAACAATTCCAAAAATGTATTAAAAAGACAATATACCACTATCATATTAAGTTTACCACAAAAATACTGTAAAAGGTTGTTTTACTTTAGAAAATAAATTAAAGAATTAAATCAAAGAAATAAACTACATCATCTCAAGAGATGCAGAAAAAGAATGCAATAAAAATAAATATTCATGCATTGAGTTAAATCACCAGTAAATTAATAATAAAAGGAAAGTAAACAACTAAAACATATATATTAAAAAATCCTACAACACATATTCTTTTTTTTTTTTTTTTTTGCGGTACTGGGGGTTGAACTCAGGGGCATTCTACCTCCGAGCTACACCCCCAGCCCTATTTTTTATTCTTTATTTTGAAACCGAGCCTCACTAAGTTGCGGAGTGCCTCACTAGGTAGCTGAGGCTGGCCGCGAACCCGGATCCTCCGATCTCAGCCTCCCGAATGCTGGGATTACAAGGTTGCGCCACCACACCCGGCTTACAACACATATTCTTATGATGACAAATTCAACAAACTGTAGAGGGTCTTTATGGAATAAATCATTTGAAGACATTAAAGATAGCCTAAATGATAAATGATCTTGAGTAGGAAAAGTAAATATAGTAAAAATTTCAATTCCTTCTAAACTGACTTGAACTTAAATTCCATAAAATTTGCAATAGGATTTCCACAAAAGATAAGCTGAATCTATTATTAAGATAGAGATTGGACCGGGTGTGGGGGTGCGCGCTTGTAATCCCAGTACTTGGGAGGCTGAGACAGAAGGATTGCAGGTTTGCAGCCAGCCTCAACTATTTAGTGAGGTCCTCTGCAACTTAGTGAGACCCTGTTTCCAAACAAAGAATTAAAAATAGGGCTGGAGATGTAGTTCAGAGGTAGAATGCCCTGGATTCAATCCCTAGTACCGCCAAAAAAAAAAAAAAAGAAAAAAAAAAGATAGAAATTATTCACTAAATACTGATCAATATTAAAACGTTAAAGACTTACATAAAAATACTGGGAGATGTTTGAATATATATAACTGACAACATTTAATATTCAGCATATTCTAATCCCTCCTACCAATAAATATTTAAAAGAAAAACAAACCAATAGAAAAACAGACAACAGACTTAAGGAGTCACTTCCAAAAGAAGAGTCCTAATGGCCAATAAACAAATGAAAAGGTGGCTAACTTCATTAGTATTCAGAGGAAGTCAGTTAAAACCACAATAAGAAATGATTACCAATGCAATATTAAAAATCCCACAGTATAAGGTTTGGTATAGATTTAAAATAATAAGAACTGTTATTAAAAATACTCTTGGGTATATAAATTGGTACAACTTTGGAAAACAGTCTGGTACTATGTAATAAAATTAAGTATTAATTTAATTAATTATGTATTAAGTATTAACTAAGCATAGCTGGCAATTCTACTTCTGAAAGTATACTGTAGAGCAATCCTTAAATGAACCCCAAAGGCATGTATAAGAAAAATTTCAGGTGAACAATGTATAGCACCAAAAAAGGAAATGCCTCAGATTTTCATCCAATAGAATAGATAAACAAGCCACTATATATTCATGCAATGAAATATCATGCAGCAGCAAAAGCAAAGCAACTGTAGGTACACATTAACATGGACAAATCGCAAAGTACACAAAATTTGCTAAAAGGGAATTCACACATGATTCCTTTTGATGATTGACAAAAGCACTTGTTTATGTTCAGGGTGATTAACATTACCTTTTAGCATGTGTATGTACATTAGAAATTGCCATAATCAAACTAATTAACATTATCATCATCTCACAAAGCTACTTTTTTAACAATAACAACAAGAGATCCACTCTAGTATACTCCAGTAGCAAAGTTCAAGTATATAATACATTATGTATATATGATTAATAACTGTTAATAACATGAATTAATATTTTCAGCACTAGAAATAATATTAACTTTGTTACTATTAACTATAGTCACCATACTGTACATTTGGTCTTCAACACATAATTCATTTTAAGTACAATTCTAGACCTTCCTAAACTAAATGTAGATTTTTAAAGAATACATACATGAATTATAAAATAAGGAAAAGCAGCCGGGCGTGGTGGCGCACGCTTGTAATCCCAGCATTTGGGAGGCTGAGACCAGAGGATCCGGGTTCGCGCCCAGCCTCAGCTACCCAGTGAGGCACTCTGCAACTTAGTGAGACTCGGTTTCAAAATAAAGAATAAAAAATAGGGCTGGGGGTATAGCTCGGAGGTAGAATGCCCCTGAGTTCAATCACCAGTACCGCAAAAAAAATAAAAAATAAAAATAAATAAATAAATAAATAGATAAATAAATAAAATAAGGAAAAGCAAGGGAATAATTGGACCAAGCTTCAGTCTGTAGAATACCTTTGGGACTGAACCGCAAGAGGCATAGAGTTAGGAAGGGGAATTACTAGGACATCTATTTCTTACACTGGTGCTGCAAATAGGGATGTTTCTTTTCATTTTCTTTAAACTAAGCACATATAAATTTATATGTGTGTGTGTGTGTGTGTGTGTGTGTGTGTGTGTGTGAAGTGATTCTCAATAAAATGTTTAAATACAATTTTCCCAACTGCCTTGTTATTTTTCCCCCTTGGTACATCCATGTAAAATAGAGCACTTGGTTTAATTTCAAAAAAAATTTCACAGGTTTATGAAAGTTAATGTTAGTAAAAAATATTTCATATCCAGTCCACTCTTCAGAGAAGCTGACTCAATGCTTTTTCTGAGAGCAGGCTTCCTCAACTTAACAATCGTCCAAATTTCCAAAACTCTAGGAACATAAGCAGGGTTTCCAGGTCTCCCGGACACAACTCTTTCTTTTAAGATACATCCTCTACATACACAAAACTCTTAAAGTTCCAAGTATGAAAGAATATTTAAATACCCTTTGCCTAACTCTTCACTTGCTATTTAAAATAAAATGAAGGCCTGTGCTATCAACTAGGCAAGAGCATATCCTGGGCCAACTGCCTTTTTAGTATGTCTGAATACCATTAGAAATGGAAATTATCTAAGAATGTAAGTATCAAGGAAAATTCTATTTGACATAGGAAGTCTACATGTCCGTGTGAAAATTAAAGTTGCATTCAAAATAAACAATCATTTTCTGTTAGTTTTGAAAGACATACTATATCCCTAAGCTGTTTATAGAAATTTTAGAATGAAAGAGGTGGATTGTTTTAGATGCATATAATATAAGCCATGTCATACCATCATTCTGTCACAAGAGGGACTAGATACTCAGAAAATGAAGCTTTTTCTTTTGGTCTTAAGAATATTTTTCTAACATTTATCATTTGCACACTGTGTGTTCCTGTCAATATGTAGTTTAGAGTGTAGGACTATCATATATATCATATATATATATGATGATTGTAGAACTATACATATATTAACATATATTGTAATATATTGCTATGTTGTATATACTTATAAAAATATTAAGATAACTACTAGCTTGCCATTTTATTTCTGAATGGACATATATTGTACAGAAATTCTTTAACTTACTGAGATAATATTATTTTTGCTTATGTATTTTTTGGAATTAACTGTTTTGGGTTTTTTTGGGGGGGTTTTTTTGTTTGTTTGTTTGCGGTACTGGGGATTGAACTCAGGGATGTTCTACCTTCGAGCTATACCCCCAGCCCTATTTTTTTATTCTCTATTTTGAAACCAGGTCTCACTAAGTTGCAGAATGCCTCACTAGGTAGCTGAGGCTGACCGCAAACCCGGATCCTCTGGTCTCAGCCTCCCAAATGCTGGGATTACAAGCATGCACCACCATGCCCGGCTTTTCGGGGTTTTTTTTGTTTTGTTTTGTTTTGTTTTGTTTTGTTTTGTTTTGTTTACAGTGCTGGGGATGGAACCTGGGAGCATTCTACCTCCGAGCTACAGCCCCAGCCCTATTTTTTATTCTTTATTTTGAAACAGGCTCAACCTAAATTGTGGAGGCCCTCACTAAGCAGCTGAGGCTGGCCTCGAACCAGGATACTCCAGTCTCAACCTCCCAAATGCTGGGATTACAAGCATGCACCACCACCCCCAGCTGTTTTTGTTTTTATATAAGTGCTAAAAGTTTAAAATGCTGAGTGGATATATATTAATGTATATATGTATACATTTATGTGTTCCAATTTAATTAAATTTCTAGATACCTATGAGCATTTGCAACAAATCCCAAAATTGATAATAAGAATCAAATTAATTATTAATCTATTGTTAGAATAAACCATATATAACTAAGTCTTTATGCACTTGGCCAGTTCCTCTGCTCTGAGGAGCCTTAACGTTTCTGGAAGCTCTTTCAGGAGCCAGTATGTGGATGGGGAGAGGTAACTGTCTACTGACAACTCACGTTACATTGTATATGTTCCTGTCTTTTATTAAGCTTTTATTTATAGAAAAAGTGGGCTACAAATAGTTTGAAAACCACTGTAGTAGACTGGTAGAAAAGAAGGGTATTGGCTAAAATGTGTGAAGTTTTCTTCACACGTGTTACCTCATTAGTCCTTTTGGATGTAAAATGTGAACTCTGAAAAGTAACACATTTATTTATCACTGTACTCCCAGTGCACAGAAAAAATAAATACAAATATGATCAAATATTACTTAACAATTATGTACAATCAAATTTTACTAAAAATAAGTATAAATCCAGAAGATAGGAATAGCAGGGATTATATAAATTTTATCAAAAAGAAAAGCTTAGAATAACAGATTTGCAGAGGATTACCCTAATAGTAAGTAAAAGAATAAAAAAGAATCCAAGTCCTCCATCTCCTGGTTTCTATAATACTTTGTGGATCAAATATGAAGAGTGGAGAGGGAGAAAAGGAGAGGAAGGATGGAAGGAAGGAAGGAGATAAAAGGCAATTTTATTTTGCTTTCAATGCGACCACAGCTACCACTTATTTGTTTAATCAGGGTAAGATCAACATAGTAAAGCAAAAAAGAAAAATCACATTTCATTTCTTTTAATGTCAATTTTGAAAAAATATATTGGTAGTAGGGACTAATGTTTTGTTTTAATTTTTGGCTTATGATAACATTACACATTTTTAAAAAGTAAAAGAATTTTTTTTTTTTCATGACAACATCTATTCTTACAGGGTCTCTGGGAAATCAGTGCATGTGTCAGGTGCCTGTTCTAGCCACTATTTCCTTCCCCTTTTTTTCAGTCCTTTAAGCACCTGGAAGAGTTTCATTTTTCACTTCCTCTTCTTATTTGTCTGAGACTACCCCTGAGCAGTGGCCTGCATCCTGACATTGCTTCTGCCTTACCCAGTCAACAAAGGAATTCAAGGTTTAAAGGGGGTAAAATCCCACCAGTTCAACAAATATTAACCCCACTACACTTAAACATAAACTCTAGATCACATGGAGAAATGCATTTATTTTTTATTGCTACTGTAATAAAGTACAATAAATGTATTGCTTTGAAACAATACAAATTTATTATCTTAAAATTCTGTAGGTCAGTATCAGCATATTCTCACCACTCACCATGTGCATCATTCTGGGCATGTCTTCCAGGTAGAGTTTTCAGTCAGGTAGAGCCATAGATGGACCGCTGGCCAATGGATGCCCTCTAAGTTCTTCCTGCACTGCTCAGTGCTCCCTTGCGTTGTCTGCCAGATGGATACAGAAGACATCACGATGGCAGCCACTCTGTTCCTTCCTAGAGGTTCTAGGGGAGAATTTTATTTTCTGTTCTTTCAAGATATTGGCAGAATTGAGTTCCTTATGATTGTAGGACTGAGGTCCCTGGTTTTTTTTTTTGTTGTTGTTGTTTTTTTTTTTTTGCGGTACTGGGGATGGAACTCAGGGGCATTCTACCTCCGAGCTATACCCCCAGCCCTATTTTTTACTCTTTATTTTGAAACAGGGTCTCACTAAGTTGCGGAGTGCCTCACTAAGTAGCTGAGACTGGCCACGAACCCGGATCCTCCTGTCTCAGCCTCCCGAATGCTGGGATTACAAGCGTGCGCCACCACGCCCGGCTCAAGGTCCCTGTTTTCCTTCAAGAACTTCTAGGGGCCACAGCACTCCTTGGATCATGACATTTCCCTTCATCTTCAACACCAGCAATGGCAAGTGAAGTCCTCAGATTCCTGTTCTTTTCTGACCCACACTTCTTCAATCCTCATCTGCTTTTAAGAACTCCAGTCACTAGATTAGGGCCACTCAGATAATATAGGAAAATCATTCTGTTTCAAGGTCTTTAACCTTTCTCCTATCTGAAAAATCACTTTTGTTATATAAAGTGGCATGCTTACAGATTTCGGTAATGGTTGTCTAGAAGGCAAATTCTAATAAGATCACAGATACAGTTAATGCAGATAATAAAACCAAGAGCCAAACTAAAGAAGAATATGGATATGAATCAGTGGAGAAGAATGTTGAATTAGATAAATAAATATATATATAACATGGCCTTGTTCCTAAATATCATTTGACAGTAAGCACAGTATCAGGTTTCATGTCTGTTTTCATCATTCTTATATAGACGGAACCAAGCAGAGAACCTGGCATGTAGAAGGCACTATGTAAATATTAACTTCCTATAAATTGGTTTAACAAATTAATCAATATAGAGAAAATTTTATGTGCAAGGTATAGCATAAAATCCCTCACATTTCTATTGTTCTCCATACTTTTCAGACCCTTTTATTTATTTTTTCCTTTCATATCCTGATTTAATTATAGTTTACTCTGCTAATCTTAGGAGTGTTCTACATTTACTTAAATTTACCTTTTAATTTGTACATAAAATTATACATATTTATGGGGTAATGTGATGTTTTGATATAAGGATATAGCATGTAATGTTTAACTTGGTGTAAACATATCTAGCTCCTTAAATATTTATCATATTTTTCTTCTAGATTTTTGGGATATACAATACAGAATTATTATTTGTAGTCAGTATAGCAAACCAGAAATTCTTGCTTCTATCTAACTTAATATCTGTTAATTGGTCTTTTCCCACACCTCTGTCCTCCTCCTCTCCTTAGCCTCTGGTAACCATCAGAGCCTTTTAACAAATTATTCACTTAATTTTAATATCAACAACATTGTTAAGTAAAAATTTATTCTCAGTAAAAATGAGAGATTTTTAGCCTGGCATGGTATCACACTCCTGTAATCCTGTACTTGGGAAGCTGAGACAGGTGGATAGCAGTTTTGAGGCCAGCCTCAATGACTTAGCAATGCCCTCAGCAACTTAGTAAGACCCTGCTTCAAAATAAAAAAAATAAAATAGGACTAGAGGTATAGCTCAGATGTATAATGCTCCTGGGTTCAATCCCCAATACCACACACACACATACAAATATACACACTCACACACATACATACACACACATATACACACACAAACACACAGAGTTGTTTTTTCTACACATTTAAATTAAATTATCACTACTTCTGAGCATAGTTAAAGGTTTTTGAAAGCAAAGACTATTTCTGATTCATCGACCTCCGGACAGCCACACACAAACACACAAGTCTTATACATGATAAGTAAAGTAGAGTAGAAAAACAATTGAATGACAGTATATAAAAACTGAAAACACTGAGGTTTTCATTCATTTTTAGCACGTATGTGGTACAGATTAACAATATAATGCAAATAATTAGCAAAGAACTAAAGAAACTATTAAAAATGTTCTGAAGCAAATCTTTCCCCTAACTCTTTAAGCTGTTGAAAATTAAGTTGTCAGGTACAGTATGAAGTTCCACATCACTGAAATTTCAAGCAATGAACTATATCATTACAGTACATTTGCAAAAACTTAAAGCAGAAACCTTTGCATTTGGTTGAAGAATAACACTTAATATTCTGTCCCAATCCTAAAGTGTTTTCTGATAATGTTTTGTTTCTTTATCCAGGTGTTAATTATAATTGTAACCTGTATATGTCTAATATTGTTCACACAATAATATTCCCACTTTTCAGCTTTTATAAATAACTGAACAAAGCCTAGCATATTTATGTCAGTTACCTTTTGCTCTGAGAAAAAAGAAACACATGCTTACATAAGCTTCTAAGCTTATCCTACCTGACTCTATCTTCATTAAGTGAACTCAAACTTCTCTTAATTCCAAGGCCAGATAGTGCAGGTTACACACTCAAGTTTTGGGATGTCCTCTTGGGCTGTGAGTTTGATAAAGTGAGTGATGATAATAACAAATCAAATAAAATGTTTGCATTTCTTTCTTTTTAAAGAACTAACATACAGAACATATAAACTGGAAGATATAACAGGCCTCTTGTAGTCCTGTGTGGATATTTTTTAACTTCATTTAATAATGCATTAAAAATGTTCAAACAATACTTGACACAGAGAACACATAAGCCAGTCCATTACAAACAAAGCTTCTGTGGGTGAAATCTACATGGAGACATGAGACGCACTTCCTCCCATGAAGGTGCATTGTAGCCTCAGCACCATTTCCTCTCCTCCATTGTCCCTTCCCAGTAGAACCATGCTGAGGCAGAGGTGGGGGAAAACCACCAACCCAGTTCAATCTTCCTTAATTAAGGGAGGAATAAAATCTGAAGAGGGAATAGACCCAAGGTAACTAGTTATCAAATTTGAATGCCGATTAAGAACTCTTTTTTTCACCTGGTTTATTTTGAACTTGGATAAGTTAGCTTCTTGTATGTAAAATGAATGTGGTCATATCAACTTCCACAGATGTTCAAAATGTGAAAATGATAACTAATGTTAATTTTTTACTCCAACTCTCAAAGAAAGCCTCTGGATCTGCATAAAATAAAATAGCAAAGGCAATGATTAATAACTTGGACTTGAGATTAAAAATATTCTCCTTGGTTTGTTTCAGGAAAGCAGCAGATCATCCAAAAAGACGATTTGGTATCCCCATGGATCGGATTGGCAGAAACCGACTTTCAAATTCCAGAGGCTAATTGATTCCAATTGTGAGTACAATTTGAATAAGTAGCAATATGTGCATGTATTTGATTTAATATCTCACAGTGAACTAATTCATTCATCCTTATTTGTAAATCTCCCTGTTGATTTCTTAGCTTATAAATTCACTTTCTAATATTTCTACACTTAATTACTATACTAATGTTAAGTAATTTGAGAGAAATTTGAAAAACAAAGGAATGTCCTATATCTGCTTCATACTAAAAGTAAATGGCGATAGTCATCTTATACTTAGGTTAGGCATTTTCAGAAATAGCTAAGTAATTGTTAAATATTAATATGCAAAAGAAGGTTGAAATTATAATTAACACAATAAATCACTTTCATAAATATACATAACTGTAACAATCCCTTTGTTAAGAAGAAGACATATTCTAGTGATATATGCCACTTTGTTGTCAATGAGTATATTACTGGGCTTGTGATAATGAAGAACATAAGAGAGAAAATGGTGTACCAGAAAGAGTATTTGCCATGGAATCAAAACACCTTAGCTAAATCCTGGCTCTGTCACTCATTCATTAGCTTGCTCTATTAAGATACCATATTTTGAACCGGGCGTGGTGGCACACGCTTGTAATCCCAGCATTTGGGAGGCTGAGACCGGAGGATCCAGGTTCACAGCCAGCCTCAGCTACCTAGTGAGGCACTCTGCAACTTAGTGAGTCCCTGCTTCAAAATAAAGAATAAAAAATAAGGCTGGGGATATAGCTCAGAGGTAGAATGCCCATGCGTTCAATCTCTAGTACCAAAAAAAACCACACCATGTTTTTCTGTATATCTTACATTTAAATAATAGCATAGTCGAATTATAAAGATTAAATTAGATGTTAGTAGTAGTCCTAGAATATATTGGAAACACAATGCTTACAAGTGATAGCAATTTATATTACATTTCCAAAAACTAACTCTACCTAAACCCTTGTCATTGTTGGATGCTAACTTCACTGGTTATACATATCTAAAGCACAAACAGTATCTCAGACATTCTGAACATTTTTGTTTTGTTTCTGTGGGGTTTGAAATATTTTCTTTTGAAGCAGGGTTAGTTGTGGGTTTTCACCTTCTGGGTTTCATTTTAAGCCTTTACACTTAAAGTGAAACTAGTACCTAATTAGGGAAGTTTGGCTTGGTTTGAGGTCAAGTCTAGATATATCTGCTGTGTACTATGTAGTTTCCAATCCAAATGTCAATCTTGTCTTTATTTTTAGGAAAAGAAGATAATGTATGTTTCCACAATGTTGTCCTCAAATTATTATTATATTGTACCACAGTTTGAGTTTTTAATGGGTTTTAGAACTAAGCAACTCAAATTCTAAGAGATATGATGTCTAAGATATCCTAATTTCTCTAGATGCAATTAATAAGTTCTCTATTTCTGCCATGCAAATCAGAATGCCTACCTGATGAAATCAGAAATACAGTCATTAAGATGCATGCATAAAGATGGTACTTTTAATAATGAAGGAACATCTTGCTGTTTTATACTGACAATTTTTATCTTAGAGAAAATTTGATATACCATCATATAAATCAATATAACTGCCGGGCGTGGTGGCGCACGCTTGTAATCCCAGCATTTGGGAGGCTGAGACCGGAGGATCCGGGTTCACGGCCAGCCTCAGCTACTTAGTGAGGCACTCCGCAACTTAGTGAGACTCGGTTTCAAAATAAAGAATAAAAAAATAGGGCTGGGGGTGTAGCTCGAAGGTAGAACCTCTGAGTTCAATCCCCAGTACCGCAAAAAAAAATAAATAAATAAATAAATAAATAAATAAATAAATATAACTCTCAAATACAGCAGGAATAGCATGTGTGTTACCATAATAATAAATCAAAAGTTGTAGTCAGCTTTTTGTTATCTTCCTTTTATTTGTCATAGCAACATCCTTTGAACTAAGATTGAAAACACAAGAGAAATAGAATATAGTAAATATGTGAAGAAAGCAATTGTAGCAGACACTTTACAGTTTTTAACACTTAAACACAAGCCCCTAGCTTATATATTTAAAATGTGCTTTTAATGCATTTTGATATGAAATTATCATTTTGCCTTATCATCTTCAAAATTAAAATATACCATGTAAATAAAAGCTATAATGAAGCATCATGTAAAGGTTTCACTTTTTTCTTTTGTGTGTGTGTGGTGGTACTGTGGGTAGAACCTAGTAACATTCTACCTTTGAGCTACAGTCCCAGCTCTATTTTATTTTTTATTTTCAAACAGTCTCACCAAATTGCTGAGGGTCTTCTTAAATTACTAAGGCTGGCCTTGATATTTCGATCATCCTGTCTCAGCCTCCCAAGTACTGGCATCACAGGCATGTGCCACCATGTCAGGCTAGCTTTTCATTATTATTGTTGATGGATTTTCACCTGCTCTGCACAATTCTCTTTAGCTTTAACAATTTCAACTTTGATTTTTGCAGATGCAATTTCCTCGGATGAAATTCACAGAAATACAGAAGATGCTTCAATGAAGTTCTTCATACTCCTTAATGATTCAATCTTTAAATAACTGACCTTATGCAAATCCTTTCCAAAGCCTGAACTCCAGCCCATCACATCGCAGTGTTGTTTCCGTTTCATTAAGTTGTGCAGATCATGTCAATGCATGTATATTTTTAAATATATATTAATTATTCAAGAATGGTTATCTGCACCTAAACCTTATTTTTTTAAATAACAGTCAAAAAACACAACATAGCAAAATGCCTTCTATATATGCACTTGCCATTTGTGTTTTTTCAGTGAAAAAATAATAATGAAAGACATATTTGCTTCTGTGAAATTAAATACAACCTCCTTGTTCGTTATTGGGTAATAAGAAAAGGCGATGCTGTACATTTTTTCTTGCATTTCTTTACCTGTCTCTTTATATCTATAAATCTTTTGTGCAATAATTATGAAATCAGACTTTTCTTATCATTTGCAAGTTTTAGTCCAGTTTAATCAAATAAAACACAGCTTCATTGACCTATAAAGCCCCAGTGAGCTTAGAATTAAGGAACTGAAGATTATTCATTTGTTAAGCTTCACTATCCATTATCCCCTAAAATTCCTCTAAATTCTGATAATTAATAGCAGCAGTGGTTATGAGGGGAACAACTACATGCAGAAATAACAGAAGAAAGTAAAGAATCACCAAGTAATAAGCACCAGAGCGGCCTGGGGCCAGTGAAGTACATTTCAGCCTACTACTATAGCAATCTTGTTGAAGTTATTGACTCATCTAGGAAATTGTTTAATCTGGATCATATACCATGCTTAATAACGCATTGAAGAACATAATGTATTTGGAAGTGATTTTTCCATAATGAGTGCAATTATTTTTAATCGACTTAGCAAAGTGTAAGGTTTGTAATTTTATAAAGCTCAGTTCTCACAATAAGTGTGATGCTACTGTGGTTTAGGCAGATAAGTCCATTGTGCACTGGATATGCTTTCAAACACAAAAGTGACTTATTACATGGAGCAGAGACTTAGCCTAAGCTACTTAGCAGAAGTATATAAAACATTTGGAAAACATTGTTTCTCTAAACCCTAGCAATAATCACTACCAAACCTGATATGGGGAGGAAAGAAAGTTCTGGCCAGAAGAAAAAAGGCTTTAAATGTATTGAAATGAAAAAGTATTATGAGATGTCTTCAGATTAAAAGAAAAGGAAATGGTTAATTTCTTCCTTCCTTCCTTTCTGTCTTTTTTTTTTTAATTTTTTCTGTTTTGTACTAGGAATTAAACGCAGAAGCATTTTGCTTCTGAGCTATACCCTCAACTCTTTTTTGTTTATTTGTTTTGAAACATTGTCTGACTAGGTTGCTTAAAGTCTCCCTAAATTTTCTGAGGCTAGTCTTGAACCTACAATTCTCCTGTCTCAATATCGAAAGTATTGGAATTACACACGCTGTGGTAATTGCTAATCTTAACTAAAGTACTTGTGTGATCCAAAGAATAAACTCAGACACATCATGACTAGAAAAGTTCATTAGAAAAATTGATCTTTATAAAAAACCAATTTTTCAGTTATACTGTGTGCTTTTTAGAAGCCCAATTTTAAAGATCTACGAAAAGGTGAAAGACATGAACAAGAGTATTTATAATACATAATCCTTTTGCATATAACTTCTTAGTTTTCCTGGAAATTTTTCAAATTGGTAAAAATCTTCAAATTTAAATTTTTTCTTTTAATTGTAGTAGGGGGTTGCAGCAAAGAGAAATAAATTTTGAGAAAGCTAACCACTTACGTTATTCATAAGCTTGTATTATAAAACTAGCAGTGGGTTGGGAATGGTGGTGCATACCTATAATCCCAGTATTCGGGAGGCTGAGACAGGAGGATCACAGGTTAAAGGCCAGCCTCAACAATTTGGTGAGACCCTAGCAACTTAGGGAGACTCTATTTCAAAATAAATAAAAAGGAGCTGGAGGTATAGCTTGGAGGTAGAATGCCCTTGGGCTCAATCCCCAGTAAGAAAACTAGCAATGGTAAACATCCTGCAGGACTCACACTTTAAAAGAATTATTTAAAATCTCTCCTACCCACTTTCCTCAGCCTTCTGATGAACTATGGAAATGTTTCCTATTCCTTGGGAGCTATTTCTTCCCTTTTTCTCCCAACGTATATTTGTAAGTGTCTAATCCAAGTTGGTGCTGTTTTGTGCTTCAACAAATGGTAATAAAACCTACTTTGGCCTAAAATTTCTCACAGTAAATATTTAAAGTTGAATTTAACAAACTGACTTCATATGTTATTTTTAATTCAAACTTAAATTATGGCATCCAATATAATTAAAATAAGGAGTCATGATGCATTGATTTATGTTATATTCTAATCTGTAATGCATTTGTCTCATATACAAATGAGACACATCTCCACATCTGTTTTATTTCACATTTTATTTTTACCATCACTTTATACAGAGAAGAAAATAAGTCAATGATATAACTAGTTTAAATAGGGTCTTCTATTGATATACTTGTAAAATAAGACATCATTCCTGTTAAGAACATGATGGTTGATTTCATCTATTTGTCCAATGCATTGTGTGTCAGTAAGTCTAACTATATTTCATTGAAAAGTCACCAGTTTGAAGGACCTTTTGCTTAGTTTCAAAACAACATATCATCTTTTTTTTCCCTTGTTTCTGTGTAGAGCTTCACAGAGCAAATAGATATGTGAAATAGATTTCTGAGTTCTGTGGCCAACCATTTTTTTTTCCACAGGAGAATGTTAATTCCTGGCTACATTGTCTTAAAATTTACGCTACATAAAGTCTTGAATTGTACATTTAGTCTATATATAGCTTTAGGGAATTAAATTTCTTTAACAGGTTACCTTAAAAAAAAAAATCAAAGTCTTCTAAAAGGAAAAGGCATAAAAGCTTTTTGAATAACATTACCCCTTTTACTAAAGCTTTAAGATTGCTCAGCCTTTCCAAAGATAATAAACATGAGATTATGAAAGCAGTTATTATCTTTCTTTATAATAATATGATGTTTGTGTTCACAAGTGTTATAAACACATGGGACCGACCATCTTCAGGCATTATTGTTGTTAGTGTACACTTCAGTGACTCCTAAGTAAGAATATAGAGAGCACTATAGCCAGGTCTCTCAAATTCATCTGTTTTGCATGGTTTTTTTTAAATTTATTTTACTCTAAGCAGTATTATTAATTCTATCTTATAAGATAGCTTTATCTTTAGGCACCACACAATTAATATTACATAGATAAAAATCCATTTCTTCCTCATGTTGGAAAGTCAAGTAATGTATGTAGTCTCATCTGGTCAACTATCATGTTCTGGTCTAGTGCTTAATATGCTTTCACTATAAAGTGACTTTGACAACACCTCTGTGCCAGCACAGGTGACAGACAGAGTTAATATTAAGCTCCCAGCCTTGAAATGATTAACAAGCTTGTTTGGATGGTAGTAAGAGCAGTTTGATATATAAATGTGAAATGAAAACCCAACAATGGGAAGCCAATGAGATTTTGGTTTTTAGCCCACTGGGTCTAAGCTCTTGCCTGTATATTGAGAATCTTAGTTTCTGATGTTGTGGAGGAGACAGACATGAGAATTAAGAAACAAAAAGGTGAATTGTTCTCTAAGAAAGTTTTCTTAGCATTCTGTTTCAAAGCCAGCTATTACTACTTTCTCCCAGAGTCTAATAAATGATACATTTCTGCTTGTTAGTGATGTATTCATTTGTTATAGTAATCGCAAGGATAATTATCCAAATAAATAGAAAAGAAAGAGAAACACCACACTCATAACTAAGAATAAGAATAATAATTTTTCCACAAAAAATGAGACAATATAATTTATTTTAACTTTCCAAGATGCTTTTTAAAATATTTTAACAGCAAAGTCATCACAAGACAAAACTATATAGACAATGAATTCATAGAAAGCATACAACAGATATAACACATTGAACTATAGTGCAGAAGTCATTTTGATAGGCCCATGCTATTCAATAGTGCAAATGATTTGTAATTATTCACAACATAAATATTAAGCATATTGTAACCTAATTAGTAACAAATTAGCAAAGTGAGAAAAATAATACACAGAATAAGTGCTATGGTTTCTTTATGCTTGAAACATCTGCATTATTTTTTCTAATATTCTTTTCTTTTTTGAATACAGAGACGAGGTTTTAGACACAGTATTTCCAAAAGCAAGCTAAAGAAAGAAAAAACAAGTTATTTGTTAGAAGGATATTTTATGAAACCGTACATTTGAACAAAATAGTCTATGTACTTTAATAAAAAAAGAGAAAGACAGTTTTGCAAAAAGAAATTCAATATGATAGGAATAGCTTTAAATGGATCTTTCAATTAATTAGAATTAAATAAAATAAACATTCAGCCACATGTCAAATGCTCAGTAGTGACTTACAGTCAATGACTACTAGAATGAGCAGTACAAATTATAGAACAATCCTATCACAAGAAGTTCTATTGGACAGCACTGTTATACATTATTATGTATGTAATACAATGCAAAAAACACAGTAGGTTGGCCTGTGAGGTTCACCCCTCTATTTACATTGGGCAAGCTGAAAACCCAAAGAGGAAGTCATCTAAGTAAAGAGCAATTCTAAATGTGCTTCTATTTATTGAGGCAAGAGGAATGAAGAACATTTAAACATCACCTAGAAACCAATAAATAATATCCTTTTTTTTATACTGGGGATTGAACCCAGGAGCATTCCATCTCTCAGCTACACCCCAAGCCCTATTTTTATTTTATATTTTTAAACAGGGTCTCACTAAGTTGCTGAGAGTCTCACTAAGTTTCTGAGGCTGGTCTCCAACCAGAGATCCTACTGTCTCAGCCTCTAAGTACTGGGATTACATATGTGTACCACCATGCCTAGTTAAGTAAATTCATTCTTTATCACAGTGGGTTTAAGTATTCTGATCATAAAATGATGCTTCAGACAAATTAAACCAGATTTAGCACCATTTTAATCCTCAGCTGCATAAACGAATTATTTTAAATCTTCTGTAGGTTGTTCTCAACCATTCATCTTACTTGCAGTAGATTCATGTAACTAATTATAAATTTCTCTAATTTCCTTCTAAGTAGTTATAAAATTGAGAACTTTGGGAAATGTGTCTTTAGTTCACAACTAATGGGATGCACAATAAAAATAGACTTTAAAAACTCAAAGTATAGTTTATCCACCCATCAAAATAAATGCTTGCCCAGCTTTCCTTCCTCCAACTAAACTCACTTTTAAACTATAACCCCAGAGTTCATCGCCACATGTACACAGTGTATGACAGTACTCGGGGTCTACTTCTTATTTTCAGGAGAGCCACAGTTTTCCTTAAACAAAATGGCATCAAATCCTGTGAAAGCAGAAGTCTATTTTCAGATGTGGAACTGAAGAGCTTGGCCCACTAACTCAATCTTCGTTGTATAGTATGCTTTGGAAAATCTCCATTACTGTTGTCTCTGTCCTTTGAAATATCTTTGAATATCTCTGCCTGGCAGAAAAAAAATATAAACCTATACTTAGCCAAGATTCAGTTAAGTATGCAATACAGTGTAGTTTGGAGAATTTTTGGACCTGGTTGAAAGGAACTGCCAGAGAGGTAGTGCTAGTAGAGCCAACTCCCCCACTGCTTTATGTCACTTATCATTTGCATGAAGTGAAACTAGCCAACATTCTGGTAGGTATCCCTTGATATCAGTCTAATTCACTCTCTTATTCCCTGTGCCTGTAACAGATACCTAATAATTATAGTTGATTTTCTTCCTGGAACCAGTTATTGTTATTGTTTTTTAACTTGACTTCGGGGGAGAGTTGTTTGTTGTGTTTTTGCTTCTTTCCTTCTGCTCCCAATCAGTCTTTTCTGCTACTACTCTTTCATCTGCCCAATCCCTAACCTTGGATCAGCCTGGGCCTCAGTCCCTGGATATATTCTATCTATATCTGGAGTCACTTCCTTTATAGTCTCATCACAATGTCAAATATGGGCATGCCAATGTATGTCAAATTTAAATCTTCCCTAGATTTCCAAATTCCTATATCCAATGTTTTACTCAAGTTACTAATGGGGAGATTTGATTACCCATGGCACAATAAGCCCAAAATATGTGTGGTAGGAATAAGGCTCTCCAGCTATTCCTTGTGCTTCTCCACACTTCCAAGGTATTTCCAACCTCAGTAAGTTAGATTTGGATCATGCACCTAGTTCTTGCAGTTAAGAGCACGTTTACCTTCCTTAACCATCTTCTATTCTGCCATGTGGACATTAGGAACCATATGTTCCACATAGTATAGAAATAGAGTGGGAAAAACTGACCAATATAGATAAAGCTTCATGTAAGCTCAAAACAAAACTTAGAGCCAGACGTGGTAGCTCATGCCTGTAATCCCAGTACTTGAGAGGCTAAGACAGGAGAATCAAAATTTTGAGGACAACTTCAGCAGCACAGCAACACTCTCATCAGCCTAGTAAGATCCTGTTTTAAAACAAAAAATAAAAAGGGCTGCGGGTGTAACTCAAAGGTAGAGGACTCCTGGGTTCAATCCCCAGTACCACAGAAAAAGAAAAAGAAACGCTTAGAAACTGCACCACTGAAATTTTAAGGTCATTTCATTAATGTAGTTTGCCAAGCATATCCTTATATTGATAACTTGAAGTGCAATGCTTATCTGAAAAGTGTCTAAAATGTGACACAGTCTCAGAAACTCATTAATGGTAGAAAAGGAAGCTGATACCATAGGTTGAAAAAATTAAGAGCCATTTTACAAAATGACAAAATATGGTAAAACTGGCATTTGTAACAGCTTGGAATTCAGATTATGTGTCTCTTGAACTTCTAGATGAAAAGATTGGAAAATAGAAAATTGGCAATATGTTGAGGTTGCTTTTGGATTTATTTAGCAAAGAGTAAAAAGAGATTGTTGAGCTCAGGGACTAGTGTCCTTGTGAACAAATAAAAAAGGAATAGAGAGAGTTTAGAAATGCAATGTCTTGAAATGTTGAGTTAACTACTTCTAGATCCCAAACACTATGAGATTTGACAATGACTTTAATTGACAGAGGCACAATAAGTATCATTTATAATAAAAAGCCCAAGGGGGGGGGGAATAAGAGTAAGCATGTGGTCTTTAAGTGATGTTCTAGATCCTTCAAAGCAAGTAATCAATTTTTTAAATAAATAATTTTTTTAGTACTGGAGATTGAACCTAAGGACATGCTACCCTCTGATCTATACCCTCAGCCCTATTTTAATTTTTATTTTGAAACAGCATCTTGCTAAGTTGCCGAGGGCCTCATTAAGCGGCAGAGAACCTGCGATCTTCCTGTCCTAGCTTCCCAAGTACTGGGATTACAGGTGTGTGCCGCCACGCTCAACTTAAAATATTTTGAAGAAAACATTTGTGTGTAGAAATCAGTTGACGTACTTTCTAAATTTGGGGGAAAATGTCTTCCCAAAGAAAGCATTAACCCTAGAATTAAGAAAAAAGAAGTCTTTGAAGCTTTAAGACAAAATAAACCTTGCACCTCCAAGTTTGCAAGAGTTTGAAGAGACCTGACAAAGGAATATTCCACAAGGTAAAATAAGGGGAAAATTAATGCTTCAGCAAGGTGGAGCCAGGAAAAACAATACAATGGAAAAAAGAATCCTCCTAGAAACTAGCAGGCCCTACTCAAGACACCTTTCTCACGCACAGGGTCAAAGGAAGCCACAGTGCTAACCTAGTGAGATTTCAGAAATGCTGGAGACCACCATTCCAGATCTCCTGCATCTCCTGTTCTTCTTTATGAATGGGATTATTTATTGTGGTTATCCTTTCCTTATTCCCTTACCAAGTATTGAATTTGCATGGGGTGAATAACTTGTCTTTTTAGATAAAAGGTCTGTAAATGAAGAGTAGTTACACAATATTTAATGAAGACTAGGAAGTATATCTGGAAAGGCCTGTTCCCAGTGATGTGTGGCCACAGTGAGAGGGATTTGGAATTGTCTTTCATCAGAACAGGATGACTGTAATCTATGCTTTCAGAGACTGTAATTCAAGTTCTTCCTTACATTTGCCTGCCCAGTTTGCCGCTATGTTTGTGGCAGCCCAAGTAACTAATTCTGGCCACTGGACCTCAGGAGAAGTCAGGAGCTGGAATATGTCCGCTTTGCTTCTCCTCTGCCTTGGCAATCTTGGAGGCAGTGAAGAAGCACCTGCGTTCTAAATGACACAGCAACAGAACAGAGAGGTGCTATGTACATGCAGTGGGGTTTCTTACATTAGACCTCTGAGATTTGGATTAAATTGTTAAGACATCAAGCCTAAGATATGCTGACTGAGGAAAGGTCCAAACAATCCCTATGTAAACCCTTCTCCAAATGTTTTCCTCCTTCAAACTTTCTCCTCCTCCACCTGTCTCTGGCTCAATAAACAGAAATTGTCCTTATTTCCTAGTTTCTCAGAACTAAAATCTGGAGTCATTTTGAACAACTGTCATTCTTTTACATCCCCTTTGTAATTCTGCAGCAAATATTGTTGACTTTTTCTTTGAAATACATCCAGAATCAGAGCCTTTCTCAATTGACTACTGCTACTGTAATCCAAGCCACCACCAGTTGTCTTCTAGAACATTATAGTAGCTGCATTAAAGGTCTCTGCTTCCATCTATACTGTTCTTCTGCAGCATATTCTCCATTAAGTACCAAGAGTGATTCTGTTACAATTTATTTTATACCAATCACTGATTTGCTTCTAACTTTCCAGTAGCTTTCTATATGACACAAAGTAAAGTACCTTTGCTTCCTACTTCCACTTACCCACTTTCTCTTTCAAAGTCATTTGCTAATTTACTAAAGAATTGGGTTGTTTGGGGCATTTAATTTAATCCTTCCAAAATATAGTTTTCTCATCTATGAAATAGCCACATAGCTATAATAAAGAATAAAATAATTGTAGTAGTAATTATCAAAATAATCTTTAAAGTTAAGTTTATGTAGTGCTTACCATATTCCAGATATTATTCTAAATTAAATTAACTTTCAATTTAACCCTCCCAATAATTTCTTGGTGATTATTTTTATTACATGCATTTGGGGACAAAGGAAAGAGACATAGGCAAATAAATAATTGTTCAAGGTCACATAAGTAGAAAATATCAAAGTTAAGATTTGAATACAGAAGCCGGGCATGGTGGCGCACACTTGTAATCCCAGCATTTGGGAGGCTGAGACCAGAGGATTGGGGTTCACGCCAGCCTCAGCTACCTAGTGAGACACTCCGCAACTTAGTGAGACCCTGTTTCAAAAGAAAGTATAAAAATAGGCCTGGGGGTGTAGCTCAGAGGTAGAATGCCCCTGAGTTTAATCCCCAGTACTACCAAAGGAAAAAAAAAAAGATTAGAATATAGGCAACCTAGTTGAGTCTAAGTACTTAACTACTATATTTTGAAATATTAAAGTATAAAATATTTGGTATATGCTAAGTTCTTAATACTAGTTTATCCTCTTTCCTTTTAGTACTATTGTACAAATATGTTTTCACAAAAGTTAAAGACAAGTCTGGGATAAAGAGCCAAGTAAAAATAAATGTACCATAAGAAATTTCACATCACTAATAAATGGGGAAACATACAGTACAAATAATTTTCTCAAAATTAAGAGCCAAGTCAGTAAAAAAACAATGATTTCCTAGAAAAGCTATCAAATTTTAGAGTGATCCAGAAGAAGAAGAATTCTAAAATTAAGTGTTATGAGTCAAACCTTTAGTCTATAACAAATGTTATAGCAGTGGGGACCCCTCATATCAAGGCAGATGCTCTGTAGTTCATTTTGTGGGGAGCAAGGCATACTGCAGATTGAACTGAAGGGCATTCTACCTTTGAGGCACACCTCTAGCCCCTTTTTCAAATTTTTTTTTTTTTGAAACAGAGTCTTGCTAAGTTATTTGCTTTGAACCTATGATTCTCCTGTCTCAGCCTCCCAAGTACTGGGATTCTAGGTGTGCACCACTAAGCTCTGAAGTTCTGAATTGACTGAAAACTTGAAAGTTTATATTTTTATCCTCAGAGCCTCAATGTTGAAAACAAAATAGCAAAAGTCGATAGGAATTTTAAATAATAAGGACCCATTTCATTTACACTTGGAAAGTGCAGCTTTGCCACTGTCACAATTGTGACAAAGCTCAGATTCGTTTGTTTGAGAACACTTTCATTGGAATCTTTTATCAGAAATATCCACCTTGATTTTAACCACCATCATAGAATTTTAAAATATTCACTTAATCTCTATAAAAAAGAATTGCAAAAATAATCTTTGTAAGTCAGTTATAAAGCTTTGGAATGAAAGCATACCTCGTTTGTTTGGATGGGAAGAAGATAGACCATCTATAGTATAGGACTTCTCAGTGTCTTTTGCCTTCATAAGCTGTTCTTTTAGCTTTTCTAGCTGTTAAAATTTAAAAATAATTAATTAGTATTTAATAGCAACTATCCTGTTCTCTACTGAAGAAGAGAAAGGACAAAAAAGAAGAAAATATGGAAGAAATACAAACAGAAATAATGAGAAAATGAATAAAAGAAAAATATATATGGGTATAAAAAACAGGCGCTGGGTGTAGTCACATATGCCTATAATTCTAGCTATTGGAGGGGCTGAGTGAGGCTGTAAGATGAAAAGTTTGAAGACAAATGGACAAATTAGCCAGATGCTGTCTCAAAATAAGAAATAAACCAAGTATAGTGGCACATGCTTGTAATCCCAGTACTTGAGAAGCTGAGACAGGAAGATCAAGGTTCAAGGCCAGCCTCAGCAATTTAGGGAGACTGTTTCAATATTAAAAATGGCTAGATTAATTTAATCATGGCTAGATTAAAAATGGGGTGTAGATCAGAGGTAGAGTTTCTCTGGGTTCAATCCTCAGGACAAATCAATTCACTAATTAGTTAGTTAATTAATTAAATAAAAATAAAAATGGGCTAGAGATATAGCTCAGTGGAAGAGTAGCCTGGGTTTGATCTCCAGTACTGCCAAAAAAAAAAAAAAAATCAGGAAACTTGAATTTAAAGCTGACTAGAAAAGCAGAAAAGGCAGAAGATTCAACCACCTGAAGACAGAAATGAGCAGGTTTTGGCAAAGCAAGTCACCTCTGAATATAAATTAATGAGAAGACTATGCATATAGCTTGGGTAGCTGGACTTGATTTTATGTCATATTTTATGAGCAGCCCTTTTCAAGGAGCTCCAGAGAGTTCTGTGAATGCTTGGACTCCTGAAGTCTTTGTCCTTTGTAGCAAGAAGGGAGAAGAATGTTGAAGCCATAAAGTTTCCACCTGAATTCAACTTGTCTTAATGTTTAACAAGCTCTCTAAGTGCCTAACCCCCGAAGACCCAACTCAACAAAAGTAGGGTTCAGCCTGGACCACTGTGTCTATATGTTCTGGCTGCTCAGAAGAGAATGATGGGAGTAATACTCCCTCCTAAAAGGCCATAGGTTTTGCAGAAAAATGGGATACTATCTAATTGTATTTGAAGAAGTTTAGAAAGTATGTCACTCAATGATCTTCAAATGGTCTTCCTAACATTTCAAGGAGTAGAGATGAAGTTGATGAAGTGTCCTATCAAGGAGACATTGCAGCCTCTCCACACCAAGTGCTTGAAGCTGAGATGTTCCATTGTTATATGTGTCATTTGCTGAGACCACACAATATTTTGGTTGGGAAAAAAAAGATGCTCACTGTTCAAAAATAAGAACCTCAAAAGCACCAACTTATAGTTTCCCATCTTACAGATGCGATTTCTGAAGAATTTTAATTGCTCCAAGGTGTCATGGTTAGGTAATTTGGGAAACTAAAACTAGAATTCAAATTCCTAAATATTTTATATTTACGACCACATCAGCCATGACTTTGTTGTGCTTTTTTTTTTTAGAACAATTTAATTATTTTTTTAGTAAATTATTTGACTCATTAGCAGGAATAAAAGTTTTATATTATAGTTTCAATATTTTAAAAACCCGTCATGCCAAAAGGAAATTTCTTTACAATTGTTATTAAAATTGAACATTTAAGCATTTCGCATTCTCACCTGGTTAAGTTCTTCCAATTTGTTAGTCAGTTCTACATCTGCAAGAAACATTTGTCAATGAAAAAAGTACCCTAGAAAGTAATATTTAATTCACTTCAGGACATACATTCAAGATCTTTCTTATGTAGAAGACAAAGCCTTCTTCTTATGATTTGAGGTCACCCACCTATTCCGTATATAAAGCCCCAATAGATTTTTTAATGACCACACTATTGAAATACAATCTGTTAAATCATGAGACAATATCTATTTCCAAAAATAAGCACAAAATTTTCTAATGTAGACCACAATTCTAACATGCTATTATTTAGAAATAAATTACTGTGTTTTTATTGACAGGCAAATTCCCATGAGGCAATATTAAATAAAATAACAAAAAATTAGAACACAAACATATATATAATTCAATGAAGAAGGAAATTCCCCCAAAATATTAATAGTAACTCTATAGATTTTACAGTTTAAGTACAAATTTTTCCTTTTTATAATTTCATTTATTTTTTTGCCATTGAAAACTTCTTACTTCTAATTCTAAAATCTTGCTTTTTAAAGTATTAAGATTTTTTATTTTGTTTTGTTGTTGTTTTTATTTAGTTTTGTGGAGCAAGGTAATAAACCCAGGACCTTGCATATGGTAGGCAAACACTCAACCACTGAGCTACTTTTCCAGCCATAAGATATTATTTTAAGTAATATTTTGTCTTATCAAAATAAATCTTTTTAAAAAAATGCTTGAGATGTTATCTGAGGGGGTATCACATTCTCATATCACATTTTCTCTTGGACAACACTTGCTACATTTCTGACAAAGTCACAATGATTTTTTGGAGAGCAGATTGATGCATATTTTTTAATCAGATTCTCCTATTCATCAAAGGAAAACAACGTCGATTGGTGTCCTCTCAATTTCCAAGTCATAGTCTGTATTACAGCCATTGCCCAAATACAAAGAATTTGATTTGAAAAAAGTGCTAGTTTCATATTACAAAACCCCAGTTAATTTGTGAAATTTCTAGTGAAAGCCTATCAACATAATAGTCTTGAAATACTTAGTAGAAGAAAATTCTAACTGTACAGGTGGAGAGTTACATGGATTAAAGAAAAATAGCAGTAAAAGCAACTTCTTTTTTAACTAGATGGTTGTCAATCCCCTTAGGACCCTCAAAAAAAAAAACAGGCTATTAATATTTTAATAACTCCCTGTCTTTTAGCATGAATATAAAACGAAAAAACACTTAAGCCTCTAATGTAGCATATGGAGTAGCTATTATTTTACTTAATATAAATTAATATTAAGAAAGAGGAGATTCAAAGGTATAATAAATCTGGGGTTTTTTTGTTTGTTTTAATAAATAAAGGTTGACTTTATTCTCAACTCACCATTTTTGGAGAGCCTTTGGAAATCAAACTTTTTATTCAATAGAGCTGACAATAGTTCCTCAGGATTCATATCATCTTTATCTGAAAACAGTTCATTCCCTGAAATGATCACATACCACCATTTTAAATCAGAGTCACTAAAAGTCTTTCTAATTAAGTGGGTTTTACAGGCAACTGTCAGTGCATGTACTTACAAATGAAAGATGGGTAAAAAAGTGTACAGTCCCAAAAGACAAACTTTTTTTATTGTTAATGAGGATTTTTTATTGGTAGATTTCGATTATACACAATAGTGGGATTCCTTGTTATATATTTGTCCATATGCATACATAATTTGGTTAGTTTCATTCCTACCTTTCTCTCAAACCAGTGAATGTATATGAATTGAGAGAGATAGTACATGAGAGAGAGAGAGAGAGAGAGAGCATTCATAGAAGACTATATGGTAAAGCTTCACCTGTGATCTTCTGAGTAGTGGAATTGCAGGTGAGTTTTAAATTTCTCTTTAAAACATGTATTTTTGAAACCTTATGTTATTATATTCAACATAAGAGAAAGAAACTTAAAGTTGTCTTCTAAGAGAAAAGAGTAACATGATTTTGTGTTTTGATTTAATACACACATTTAGATATGAGGCCATTTGTGTTCCTGGGATTACTTTTAAGCCCTTCAAACAAATTTCTCTTAACAATAATGCCATTAAAATAATAGAATAACAAAATGAATTTTAGAGAGTTGACCTGGCCTAAAAAGTCAAAAGTCTACCCTAATATTTCTATAGGATCATTTTCCCTCTTCCAGTCTCTTCATACTGACTTTCACAGTGTAGGCAGAAGATAGATTAACAAGGGGGAAGTTTTGGAGTGACAGTACAATGTTTTCAACTATCGGAATGGCTCACAGTCTAACTAGATTCCTTCTTTAAGTCACCTTTCTCCATATATCTAAAAAATGTTGGTAGATGGACTAAATTAAATGACTAACTTGATGGAAGAAAATGATGATTTGGGGCAGATGATAGCATCAAAGTTTTCTACATTGTTCAGTTCTTCAGTTTTCTTTGCTTCATAGAAAGTACTTATGTTTTGGTTTTGGCTTTTTTGTTTGTTTGTTTGTTAGTATTTAAAATACTAAGAAAATAGGACTGTATCGTTTTTCAACATCAATTATACAAAAATCCTCAAGAGAGGCCAGACCTGGTGGCTCACACTTGTAATCCCAGTACGTGGGAGACTGAGACAAGAGGATCACAGCTTCACAACCAGCCTCAGCAACTTAGTGAGGATCTCAGCAATTTAGTGGGACCCTGTTTCAAAATGTAAAATAAAAAAATAGGGCTGGGGGTGTAGCTTGGAGGTAAAATGCCCCTGGCCTCAATTCCCCAGCACCACACACACAAAAATAAACTTCAAGAGAGTTTTATGTAAGAGAAATATATAATTATGCAATAATATAACTTTATTCTGATCATTAATTAAAATATTAAATTAATTACAATATTTAAAAATGTTTTCATTGGGGAAAGTGTTTTCATTAGGGATAAAAAAAGGTACATTTTAGAACCAGATGTGACTACTTCTTTTAGAAAAAGAACTATGTACAATGCTATGATAAAATAAGTTTCCTGCCTTCAGCTTCGAGAACTGATAAGACTAGAAGGAAGTTAACTAGGAGAGTATGAGTCATTTGTCTGCATATGTAAATGAAACATTAAAAAAACAATGAACATATTTGCCTTCATCGGTTTTGCTTTAAATAATTATACCCATATATTTATTTGTCCTCAGAAGTTCTTGTCGCTACTTTTTAAGACAACCATCTTTCATAAGAGCCCTTGAAGAAAAAAGTTTATTTAGAGATATTTATTTAAAAATTTGATTCTAAATTAAAGTAAGATACTGGCTAAGAGAAATAATGGAAAATAAGTCTTTTGTTTCTTAGTTTCATTTTTAGTTTAAAAATATGACATTAAAATAAAAATGCATGTACTTTTAATATGTTTCTATTCTTAAACAGTTAATATAAAATATCTGTGTGTAAAAGCCACTTTAGAATAAGGATGGTGAACTTGCTCAGACATGAGAGTGAGCCCTTTTGCAAATACACAAAAATGCTAATTCACTACTATTCCAGATACTGAATCTTAAAAATCTTGGCTATCTCCTTGTTTTCAATCCACCTGTGATTATTTCAACTAAATAGAAACAAGAAATCTTACCAGAATAAAATCATCTTTCTCCATGTATCTAAAAAATGTTGGTAGATGAATTAAATTAAACTCCCAACATGATGCATAATAAAAAAATAAATTTTCCATGTTCTTCTTTGTTTCGATATTCTTTCTTCCTCATTTTGTAATGATTGATTTTCTGACATTTAGGTTTATTCACACAGGCACACTTTTATATGGCCTCACCAAACAAAAGCTGGCAGGATTGTGCCATTGGTCTCAGATGTTATCTTATATGAAAGGTTAACGTCAAATATTTGACTGTTTGGGGAAATGAACCCAAAATGGAGAGAAATGAACACAAAATGGAGAGAAGCTTGTTCTAATCTTGAACAGTTTAGATCAGAAAATAATCCTAATAACATAACCCTTCTCATTTATATTTGATGACACTGAGATTGAAAGGGTTCTCAGAAATAAAGTAAATCCCTGAATGGAATTATGAAGTCAGAGGTATTATTTATTCAGCAAATACTTTAGAGTTAGTTTTTTTTTTATTTTCACATATACATGAAATCAAAAGTTACATATACTAATTTTGCAAAGTTCTCCACAAATGACCTTATTTTTTCTAACATATCTTCACTGTGTTAGAAACATTGGAAATCTCCATTATTTCACAAAAAATAATAGATATCTACAAAGTGCAATGACTTTTGACTGGATAGGCAAGAATAAAATGTGAGTGTCATGAATAAAATCCAGAATCTTTGATTCTCAGGCTTACATTGAGGTTTCTGGTGCTATTTGCTTTTCAATGTGAAAATTCTTATAAATAAATAATAAAGTTTATGCAATTTTATTTTCACTGTCAAAAGAATTGCTCTAATTTTCTTTGACTTTTAAAACCTCATTGGAAGCAACAAGGTCCAGTAAATTGAATTAGATTCAAAAGTGGGAAACTTGATCCCTTTTCTCAACCTCAGGTCACATAAACAAAATTTACTACATTATTTCTTGATTCCCCTATGTAAGACAAAAGAAAACTTCCTTCCTGACAAGGTCAGTTAGATGAAAGAAAACCTCAGAAATTCAAGCTAGAAGGAATTTTATTTTAAGAACATTATTTCAAGTCATTATTTTTAAAACATGAGGAAATATATAAATAGTTAAATGAGCTTAAGTTGTTCACCTAGTAAGTGAGCAATAAAGCTAGCTCTACTGATTCTCAGAGTAAGAGCTACTTCTACCATAGAACTCCCTGAAAATTTTAAAGAAAGATTGAAATGTTATAATATGATAAGAGCAGAAATGTATTTTCATCACTTATCATGGTATATATTTTGGTAGATGTCGGAGATTAAATTATTTCATTAAATTACTTCATTTAACATAAGTATCATAAATTTGTTAGAAACCTGACACATTAGTCAGTGCATAATACCGGTGTCAGTATTCCCTCCTGGAAGTACTATAAAGATTTCTCCATGCATTATTACTCTCAAATCTCAGAAAACATGCTTTTATCCTGCATTTTTTTCTTTGAGGTGCTTTCTTTTCATAAGTAATTTACTAATAACCTCATACAATGAAAATTTTTTTCTTTCTCCAAAATAGACATTTGGAATATGCATAGATTATGTGACTGTTATTAATTATATATTCCTTATTTTTAGTCATGGAGTACAAATAAAAAACAATTTCCCCATAATTAGAAAAAATAAAGTGTAGTTGAAATTAATTTAGTATAATACTAGGTAAAATTGGTTTCGTATAATTTACTTAAGGAGAAAAACATCATAGGTTATATTTAATTCAGAACAGATACTATTCAAAGAAGGTTTGGCAATTAAATCATATTATTGTCTTAAAATCTTATTTGATAATGGTAAAAAAAAAAAAGCAATCAAAGTGATGCAAACAGGAAGATAAGAGTTATTTATCTGCCTGTAGGATTTTACATTTGTGTGCACATACCTTGGGTAAGATACGGCCGTCCATGCACTGATTCTAAAAGGATCATCACAGATAACCAAGTTAGTCCAAAGCAAAAAGTAGTTGAGAGGATATTCTTCATGTTAAAAATCTTCTTTAATGCTAACAGAGAAACTGACTTTCCAGGATGACAAATATTTCAAAGTCTATAGAATGCAGCAGAGCTCACTTTTAAAAGGCAAGCATGCTTCAATTACAAATCTTCTAGATAAAAGAAAAAAAAACTCATAAAGTGTAATGCATCCTGTCAACATGATTCACTACTTGGAGAAGTGACAGATGGGTTTCACAGTCAATGGCAGGAAGAACCGGATCAATATATCTCATACCTTCCTATTTCACTAAAAGCAGGCATTCCTGTGCATGCCCCCATACTCTAACACACATACCAGCAGAAAGAAAAGACTTGGAACCCAGAAACTGTTGGTTGGGTTTTTGTAATTTATTATTTAATTTTCTGATTCCAGAATTAATTAGCCTCAAATTCTGCTGTGAACACAAAAAGCAGGCAGGTAAAGGGGAAACAACACTTTCCACTTGGCTAATTTAGAGCCAAGTGATGTTCTTCCTGATAGCAATGCAACCATCATTTCATTCTTAACCAAGCAAATAGATTAAAGTTGAGAAGAGCTCAAACTCGAAATGAATCATAATAGGATAACATTACTGTCTCACTGCAGTGGAGAAGGATGGTTTCATTTTGCTGCAACCAGCACTTTTATAAATTAAGGCTCAATTTAATTAATTCAAAGCTGGCCAATGTCCCATCAATTACTCTCTTTAATACTTGCTTTAATTGCGATGGTTTTCTTTTTAAGTCAAGTCTCTCAATATATCTCCAATTCCAGCTTTATGGCTCCAGAGATGCTATAATGACCTCTGGTCTTGGCATTTACTGCCCACAAGGGACTCAGGATGCATCAGCTCTAAAAATTATTCAGTTCCAAGTGCACACACTGCAGCACATGATGATATTAATTAGGGGTGATAACCACACTTTCACTAACCCGTTGCTTTAACATTTCCCTGAATAAAACCTAAACTACTTAGTTTGATATTTAAACTTGTTTTTTTGTTTGTTTGTTTGTTTTCTTTTACATTATTTTCCACTCCTAATGCCTGAACACATCCTGCATTTTCTTCAATTCAGAGCTTTGCTGACACTTCTTTCTGCCTGGAATCGTTTATTTCCATACCCTTGTTTTCGTTGGCTTTGTTTTCTTTTTTTCTCTTGGTATTGGGTGTTGAACCCAGGGGCATTCTAGCTCTGAGCTACAACTCCAGCCCTATTTTATTATTCTTATTTTGAAACAGGGTCTCTCTGTGTTGCTAAGGGCCTCACTAAGTTCCTAAGGTTTGCCTCTTACCTGGGATCCTCCTGTCTCAGTCTTCCAACTACTAGGATACAGTCATAAGCCACCATTCCTGGCTTATTCCAAGTCCATTTTACATACTCATTCCTAAATTCTCTGATCGTGTACCACCAGCTCTGTTTAGATTCTTAGGTTTCTTCTTGTTTGTTAATTTATTTCAGGCATAACTTTTCCCCTTCGGACTGCCATAGATTTACTTATATATCATATCTCACAATCCAGTCCTCCTTTCATTACAGTTGTGTTTCTGTCTGTCTCCACTATTAAGTTGAAAATACTTCAATAGCTGTTATACTCATTTCAGTCCCTGGTGAAAAGTATCATGGTGATTTCAAGAAAAAATAAGTGAAAACATGTTTGATGTGTGAATAAATAGTTGAAACTTATTGTAATTGAAAGGCAAAAATAAGGTAATTCCCTACACTCTATATCTGGTTATAAATTAAATGAGTTGGAAGAATAATTGCAGTTCTTTAAGTCTTTTTTTTATTGTAGTAATTCGTGCAATATAGCATACATCTTTGTTAAGTACAAGTTGTTAACAACATATTTGCACACAATTTTCATTTGACCCCTTCCCCAATTCCTACCCCATTCCTTCCCCCTCCCTCCCCCTCAGGTTCACTTCAGTGAGTGACCTTGATATGATTGTGTAAGTACATCATGTGCCTTAGGGTGTCCTTCTGCCCCATGCATCCACTACAATTAAATCAATTTCTTTGCTTATCGAGGATCTCTCCTTTTCATCTGGAGACCCTCCTATGCCTCATCTTCTCCCTAGCATCCGCATATTAGGGAGAACATATGCTTCTTTACTCTTTGTGACTGACTAATCTCACTTAACATAATGTTTTCCAGTTGCATCCATTTCCCTGCAAAGAACATGATTTTGTTCTTCTTTATGGCTGAGTAAAATTCCATTGTGTACATATCCCATAGTTTTGTAATCCATTCATCTGTGGTTGG
>PVLC010014989.1:0-21762 GCA_004027655.1 Graphiurus murinus
ATAAATAGGAAGGATTTAGGAGATTTGGGGTCAAAGTAATCTTACAATGAGATTCTTTTTACAGCATGACAACTGAATCCAACTGATCAAAAAAGACCTACATTTCTTGTGGTAGAGAAAGCATTCGAAGAGTTCCAGGACACTAGACCTCCAGTGAGCTCCATGGGTAGCTGTGCATGTCTATACATTGATGGGTTCTCCCCCACTCATGGATTATTTTATCCCATGCTATATTTCAAATAATATTCCAGAATAAAAACATATGGATGTATTAAAAAAAAAAAAAAAAAAAAAAAAAAAGGCTCTCTGCAACTTAGTGAGACCCTGTTTCAAAATAAAGAATAAAAAAATAGAGCTAGGGGTGTAACTCAAAGGTAGAATGCTCCTGGGTTCAATACCCAGTACCATAAAAAAAATATATATATATATGTATATATATATATATATATATATAAAATATATGAGCTACTGTACTGCCATTTTTTATTTATACTAATGTAATTAGAGATGGAAATAAAGTCTATATGCTACTGATACTTTAATAACTTTAATATTAGGTGAGATTTGCTTTGTTGCCCTATATGTTACTGCAATTGACGAATAGAGAATAAACATTTTTATAAACATTTAAGTCTGTGCATTCCCTATTTAATAGATAGGGCATTCCATATGTATTTTCTGGATATTAAGCTTGAAATTTATGAGGTTATAAACTATATAATCATTCTATATAGACTATATGATTTCTCTGTCAATTATTGAAACCTGTTGAATTTTTCTACAATTATATTAAATTCATCAATTTACTCTAAAAATTACCATTATTTTTCTTTGTGTATTTTTAGACTAGTTGTTAAGTCTATAAAATTTGGAATTTTTGTGTCTTCCTGATGAATTTGTCTGTATACTTCTTTCCACCACAATTTTTTTCCTTATGCCCTCTTCCCGCAACCCCAAACCAGTAATATTAACCTAGTTCGTCAGTTTTTGGTTAGTATGGTGAATGTTTTCCCATCATTATATTTGTTTTTGCCAGTCATCTCAGGAACATTCAGAATTTGGGGACAAGTTAAATAGTTTAGTGGTGTTTTTTAGTTGTTATATTTATTTATTTGTTTAATCACCCAAAGCTTTTCTCTACCAGGGGACAGATTTTGTTTCTAATCTTCCCATTGATACTCAGGCCCTGGTTTTATATAGTGGTCTTATTCCAAGTCTTTTTTCTCATAAGCACATAACTATGTTGTCTTAGCATTCCATTACTAGGACAAAATACTTGAGAAAAAGAAAAGAAGAAAATTCATTTTGGTTCATAGTTTCAGTACATAAACATTTGACCCTATTGCCATGGGCTTGTGGTGAAGCAGAACATCACAGCAGAAGCAAGAGGTATAGCCTTTAGGGCACATGCAGAATCTAAACTATAACATATGTCTTTTGATCCATGTGGGTGCTAAATTCCTATTCTGGCAGGGCCTGTAACTTCTCAACACCAGGCAACCACAGCAGCAACTTCTTTGCTTATTTCTCTGATTTTCACTTCTGTCTTCGTTTTTGCTTCTAGATATTTGATTTTCTTTTTTGATAGCTGCTTTTTAAAATTGTTTTTGTTATAGTTACTTCAGCATTCCTAGACATTTATATGAAATCATTTGAAACTATTTTATTCTTCCTTCTATATCCTGAAGTTGAAAATTTCTGCTTAAAAGAAGCAATGAGGTCTTAGAGAAACACAACCTTTTACTCTGAGAAAGATGCTCTATTTACATTGGACACTTTCAACTGATGGAAGTTCTTCGTTATGTTTCACTGAGACAAGACCAAGTCCAAACAATGACATATCAACATAGAAAAATGTACTTTATCAATTTATTTATATTCCCACACATGTGTTTATTCTAATATAAATTGTTTTATATTATCCCACACACTTGTCTGCAAATAAATATGTATAGAACATGTTTTCCTTCAGTACTATGATCACACTTTGAATTTTAATAATGAATGTCAGTAAAATATTGGATAAACTTTCATTCTAATGATGCATCTATTGCTGTCAGCATTACTAATTTGAGCACCTCATTGTCAAAACAATGTTATTCTTCCTAACAGTAACAATGGCAAACTTATAATTTGGAATTTATTCTACAGTCTCTAACTTTAATTGACTGCTTGTCTAATTCTCTGCACTTGAGCCTCTTTTGTGGTTATTTGACTCTAGAATAGAACTTCTGCAATCTTCTAGGATTGGTGCTATGAATTGTATGTTCCTATGGGAATTGAAAACTACTCTAGACTTGCATCTTCAATTATTTGGGATCTGTAACCCATTAACATATTTCCTATGCCAATTGTTTGCTTAAAAAATCTGAATACAGCCGGTCATGGTGACCCATGCGTTTAATCCCAGCATTTGGGAGGCTAAGACCTGAGGATCCGGGTTTGCAGCCAGCCTCAGTTACTTAGTGAGGCATTCTGCAACTTAGTGAGACCCTGTTTCAAAATAAAGAATGAAAAAATAGGGCTGGGGATGTAGCTCGGAGGTAGAATGCTCCTGAGTTCAATCCCCAGTACCAAAAGAAAAAAAAAAAAAAAATCTGAATACAGAGCCTGGGCGTTGTGGTGCATGCTTGTATTCCCAGCATTTGGGAGGCTGAGACCAGAGGATCCAGTTTTGCAGCCAGCCTCAGCTACCTAGTGAGACACTCCACAACTTAGTGAGACCCTTTTCAAACAAAGAATAAAAAGTAGGACTGGGGGTGTAGGTTGGAGGTAGAATGCCCCTCAGTTCAATCCCCAGTACCAAAAAAAAAAAAAAAATCTGAATACAAACTTCTGGATTGTATGAATCATAATATGTATACTTTCAAGATCATAGTGGTTAGTTATCCCAAGTCTCCAGTGCATGTGTACACCTATGTACATTCATTCACATCACATGCATGTATGCATAGGGGCTAGGATAAATTTGGAAAAAGATAACAATTGCTTTTGTGTAATTAATTAGGTAACAAAACTAAGAATATATTTTAAAGAATATGAATTTCAGAAAAAAAATAACTTTCATCGTGTTCCTAGCTAACATGAAAATTTATTGATTTTCGACATCTCTCTACCAAACCCTTCAATAAATCATAAAATAGTGAGCAGACCTGTAACACTGTCTGTGCTACATAATCTCTATGTGTCCATCCATATCTATTTTTTATTTTTTACCCATTTATGTGCTCCAAAGAATAACCTCTATGGACCAAATGTACCTGATTCCCTGATTTTTTGGCTTCAGGTTGAGTTTAGCCAATTATCATCAACAAATGATCAGTAGGTTGGGTAAGTGAAATTATTCTCCATGTGCATAATCCACTGAGTAAGTGCCCTTGAGTTGAGGATTTTTAACACATTAGTGACTTCCTGATGACAATCTTGTTTCTATGTCGTCAGTTCATCTCTGTATTATCAATTATCCATCCATATTTGTTGCCAAGAAATGAAGAGATAGAAAGGTGGAGATTTCCTCTACTGGCAATATGGTAGGCTAGGGTGTCAGACTAATTTTCCCATTGAAAATACTTTATGATGATGAATAAAATACAAAGACTTCTAGCAGCATCTAAGAAATAGCAAAAAATTAAGGAATTACTACATAAAATTTAAGTTATGATAGGATCCCAGATAAATGAAGATAAAAAGCTATTTTTAAACTGATAAAATTTACTAAATTGGAGAATGCATCTTCATTGCCTCCTCACTGAATTCAAGTGCCAGAAGACAAAGTCCTGGGCCTACACACATGACAGGAGAAGACAGTTCTGAAAAGTGACTCTCCTTCTTTGAAGTAAGAATTTTAAAGAGTGGCACTCCATTTCATTTTAAAAGACTGCAAAGAAAGTTATGCAACATCAAGCAGATAAGGAGCAATGAATATCTAAGAAGTAATTTGTAGACTGAAAGAACATAAAAGATAATTTAAGCATCTAAAATAGAAAGGGAAAATATAATGACTACAGTCTAAATCTACAGAGAAAAATAAAAGGAAAGCATATATGGTACAAAGAGGAAACCCAAATTAAGATTAAAAAAACTGAGTAAATATATAGTCATATTATATGTAATAGATTAAATGCTCCAGTTAAGATTTGATCGGTCTGTACTTAAAATGCAAATTATTTTTATTAGTGAAAAATACATAAAGTAAAAATAAAGATCTGGACACAGTGGCACATGCCTATAAACCCCAGAACTTCAGCGTCTGAGACAGGAAAATCACAGGTTTGAGGCTAGTCACAGCAACTTAGCAAGACCCTAAGCAACTTAGTGAGACCCTGTTTCAAAATAAAAAAATAAAATGGGATAGAGCTATAGCTTGGAGGTAGAATATCCCTGGAATCAATTTCTAGTATCATTTTTTTTAAATAAAGAAAAGTTGAATGCAAAAAGAGATTTAGTATAAAGTTATAAAAAATTTAGTAACGCTAAATCAAATTTAAGGCACACATTTCTAGATACTAAGAATGTCACTTCATTGTTAAGTGGTTCATCTAACATGGAAGATGTGATATATCTGACTTATAAACACCTAAGTAGTGACCTTAAAATACATAAAGCAAAATGTTGACAGAACTACAATGTAAAATGGCTAAATCATTCTCACTGTGGTAGATTTTAGTACTAATAAGATAAAGAATATTTGAAAAAACTAACTAAGAAACTTAGTCTAAGAGCTAGGAATGTAGCTCAGTGGTCAAGGGCTGGCCTAGCATTAACAAGGCCCTGACTTCAATCCTCAGTACCACAAAAAGAGAACAAGAAAAAGAAAAAAAGAAACATTAGTCTAAATGTTGAAAATTACTTTGGATACATTCTCTACAAATACACAGGGAACATTGATCATATCCTGAACCATAAAGAAGACTTCAAAAAATTGAAATATAGAGATCAAAAGAAATAAATCCTAATAAAATCTAAGTTCCTTGTGCTTTAGTTCATAGGAATATAATATCATGATGACAAGAAACATGTAAATTTGGCAGAGAGTCAGGAAAAGTCAGCTCTAACTTGGGAAGAAACTTAAAGTGATTTTTTTGTGAAGGAGATGGCACTTGCACTGAGATTCAAAAATTTAGAGGCTCATGGAACTTTTCAACTTAAAGATGCAAGATATAATCTATACTTGGATAATATTGGATACACTGATAGAGAGACACATTGGATACATGGAGGGAATGACAAGATATAAAACCAGAAAGGCAGTGAGGAATTGCTAGTAGTTTCTAAATTAGTAAGTGATATCAGTCCATTATGAAAAATAGATAATCAAAACAGAAAGATATAATATGTTCCATCTGGTATTTATCACACAAATAAACTCTGAAGTTTAGAAAGAATTTCTGTAATTTGTAAGGAATGACAGGCATTTGAAAAGTAAAAAAGAGAGCTGGGTGTGGTGGCGCACGCTTGTAATCCCAGCATTCCGGAGGCTGAGACCGGAGGATCCGGGTTCGCGGCCAGCCTCAGCTACCTAGTGAGGCACTCCGCAACTTAGTGAGACTTGGTTTCAAAATAAAGAATAAAAAATAGGGCTGGGGGTGTAGCTCGGAGGTAGAATGCCCCTGAGTTCAATCCCCAGTACCGCAAAACAAACAAACAAACAAAAAAGAAAAGTAAAAAAGATAAGAAGTAAGAAGCTACAAAATTGCTGAAAAATATTGAAAAATTAGAAAACACTTGTGAAAGTGATTTTGTGTAACAAAGTGTACATCCCATGTCATCTTTAGATCTTTAGCAAACAAACAAAATCTGTGTATTAAATTTTAACTTAATACTTTCTAAAGTCATAACTTGAAAGAGAAGCTGGACAGTGAGAAGTCCTGGGTGAAGGACAGCTCTGTTACCCTCAGTAAGCTCAGCCTGCACTCCCTAGGATACAGAGGACCAACTCTACTTCCTGTGAACTCCAGACAATAGGTTTCCCACCTGTACTCACTCTAAGATCCTTGATGAATAGTCCTTCAAAGCAAATTCTGAAGCTTTTTTTCCTTTGTCCAAGGACTTCAAACTGGTGGCTCACATATGCTGATCTTTAGTTCTAAGGATTATTCTATTAGCTTTCAGCTCAGACTCCTAGGTTCACTGTACAATTGTCTGAAGAGCCAAAATTTGGGTGTAGCCATTGTAGAGTTCAGGAACTCCCAACATCTGCCTCATATTTTTTTTTTACCATCCACATCAATCTTTTCTGAAGTGATCTAACCACTGAAATTCTTAGGTCATGACAAGTCACCATACCATATTTGTGTTATGTAGAATTTGTCCACACAAATTAAGAGCATTCACATTTTCTTCTGGGTATTTTCTTTCATGTCAATTACTAGAAGTTGTGACAGGCCACTGCTATGGTTTGGATAAATGTCCCCCCAAAGAATCATGTGTTTAAGGCTTGGTTGACAGCCTGTAGGGCTAGTGATAGATGGTAGGACTTTATGAGTTTGGGCCTACTGGAAAAAAAGTCAGGTCACTGGTGACGTGCTCTTGAAGAGGCTATTGAGTTCCTGTCATTCCTCTTCCTTTCTCTTTGCTTATAGATTCCATTAGGTGAATAGCTTCTTTTGTTACAGACTCTTCCATTGCCTTGCTACAGGACCAAGAGAAACTAAACCAATCATAAACTGAAATCTCTAAACTGTGAGCCAGAACAAACCTTTTCTTCTTATAAACTGTTACATCAATTATTTGTATTATAGAAATACAAAACTGACTAACAAATCAACTCTGCCTAAAACAAGTTGGCAGTTTTCCTACATTTTTAGGTCTACTAAATTATTTTTTCCTTTTGCCTTGACATAAAAGGCTAATCACTTATTACAATAAGATTATATATTGGGAATTAAATGATATCAGATTTGTATCAGTCCACTGTCTACTGAGTAAGATGATATGCAGATACTCTCAAGATATTCTTTAAATAGAATGGAATAATGTGAGGATTTTCTCATGTATAGCAACTTTAGGGCCATTATAAACAGATAGATTAGTTTTCATGTATAACAAAAACAAAAAATAATGAAAGACTAAAGTATGCTAACATTTCTTCTTTTTTAAATTAGTGCATTGTAATCATACATCTTTGTTAGGTACAAGCTGATAAAGGCATATATGATGCATGCATTGCTCATTTAACCCCTTCCCCAATTTGAACCCCACTCCCTCACTCTCCCTCCTTCTGAAGTTCAGTTTAGTGATTGACTTTGATACATTTGTGAAAGTACATCATGTGCATTAGGATGTCTCCCCCCCACCCCCATCCATTACCATCAGTTAAGTCAACTTCTTTGCTTATCTAGGGCTTCTCCTTTTTCATCTGGAGTCCCTCGTATGCCCCATCTTTTCCCTAGCATCCACATATTAGGGAGAACATATTCATTTTTAGTCTTTGTGACTGATTAATCTCACTTAACATAATGTTTTCCAGTTGCATTCATTTTCCTACAAATAACATGATTTTTTTCTTCTTTATGGCTAAGTAAAATTCCATTGTGTACATATCCCATAGTTTTGTAATCCATTCATCTATCGATGGACATTTTGACTGTTTCCATAGTTTGGCAATTGTGAATTGTGCAGCTATAAACATAGATACACATGCATCGGTCTGATAGTTTGATTTCCATTCTTTTGGGTAGATACCCAGAAGTGGTATTGTTGGATCATATGGTAGGTTCATTCCCATTCATCTGAGGATCCTCCATACTATTTTCCAAAGTGGTTGCACTAATTTGCAATCCCACCAACAATACATTAGTGTTTCCACTTCTCCACACCCTTGAAAGCATTTGTTGTTGTTCATGTGTTTTATGATTGCCCTTCTGATTGGCGTTAGGTGAAATCTCAAGGTAGTTTTGATTACATCTCTCTGATTGCTAATGCTGTAGAACTTTTCCGAGTACATTTATTGGCCATTTGTATTTCTTCTTTTGTGAGGTGTCTATTTACATCCTTTGCCCATTTTTTGATTGGGTTATTTGTTTTATTATCTGTTATTTTCTTGAGCTTTCTGTATATCCTAGATATTAGACCTCTATCAGAAGAGTAGCTTACAAAAATTTTCTCCCACTCTGTGGGCTCTCTGTTGAGGTTCTTGATAGTTTCCTTTTCTGCACAGAAACTCTTCAGTTTAATGCAATCCCATTTATTGATCTTCCTTTAAGTTGCTTGTGCTTTTGGGTCTTGTTGAGAAAGTTTTTACCTGTGAACATCACATTAATACCAAAGCCAAATAAAGACACCTCAAGAAAAGAAAACTATAGGCCTATATCATTGATGATCTTAGATGCAAAACTGCTAAACAAAATACTAACAATGTTCATTCAAAACCACATCAAGAAAATTATACACCATGACCAACTCAGGTTCATCCCAGACATGCAAGGCTGGTTCAACATATCAAAAACAATCCATGTAATTCACCACATAAACAGAATCAAAGACAAAAATCACATGATCATCTCAATTGACACTGAAAAAGCATTTGACAAGATCCAACACCCATTCATGCAAAAAGCAATGGAGAGAATTGGAATAGAAGGAACATACATCAACATCATAGAGGCAATATACAATAGGCCCACAGTCAACATCATATTAAGTGGAGAAAAACTGAAAGAGTTCCCATCAAAAACAGGAACAAGACAAGGATGTCCATTATCACCTCTTCTGTTCAATATAGTACTTGAGACTCTAGCCAGAGCAATAAGGCAAGAGAAGGAAATCAAAAGGGTAAAATAGGAAAAGAACTAAAATTATCCCATTTTGCAGATGACATGATACTATACTTAGAAGACCCAACAAACTCAACCAAAAAACTTATAGAACTGATCAATAAATTCAGCAAAGTGTCTGGATACAAAATCAATCTTAAAAAATCATGAGCTTTCCTGTATTCCAACCATAAATCCACTGAAAAAGAAATCCAGAAAACAATTCCACTCATGACGGCACCCTGAAAAATAAAATATTTAGGCATAAATCTGACCAAGGAGATAAAATACCTCTATAAGGAAAACAATAAAGGGTTGAAAAAAGAAATCGATGAAGGCCTTAGAAGATAGAAAGATCTTCCATGCTCTTGGATAGGCAGAATAAATATCATCAAAATGGCCATCCTCCCAAAAGTGATCTACAGATTCAATGCAATACCCATGAAATTACCAAGGTCACTCCTCACAGAAATAGAAAAATAAGTCCCTAACATTTCTTCTTGATGGATAGTTTTTAAAAGATTAAAATGAAATATTTTTCAATGCCTTTTCCTATAACAATTTTTAATAGTAATACATTTAATACACGTTTTAAAAATCTACTCAAATGCTAAAAATGAATTTTGTTAACTAACTGGTAACAAATTGTGGGGAGCAAAAAGATTTACATAAAAAGCTTAAAGACATGAGGAGCTAAGATGGCTACTTTGAGCGATTAAAATTCAACCAGCGCCTGGTGTCCTGCTCTGAGGATAGTGAACTTGTAACTTCCCTAAATTTAAGTGCTTCAAGGCTTTCGACCCAGGCCCTTGTCTTCCCTCATTTAGACAAAATGTAGATAACAAATGCCTCTCGAAAATCTGACTGATATTACATCATCTGGATTATGGGAGGGTATTCAAGGTCAGCCCTCAGTATATATGTCACTAGGTTGCTCAATAAAGTTGAACATTTGTTCCCCTTGCAAGGTGTGTGTGTGTGTGCGTGTGTGGTGTGGTGCCGTGTTCTTCCCCCCCCCCCTTTTTTTCCTCTTTCTTATTTTCAGCTCCCAGTTGATCGGCAGAAAAAGAAACTGAGGCAGCAGCTGGCCTGCTGCAACAAATTACAAAAATGGATATTCAAAACACATTTGAAATCAACATAAAATCATTATAAATTTTGCCTATCAGATGCTATATGAGACTAATTAAACTAATTCTTATCAAAGAATACATCAAATTATGAATAAGATATGCTTCAAATCTACTCATGCAAAAACTTGTTATTATTGATGAGTTTCATGCAACATAGATGAACAAGCAGGGTTTTTCAAAATAATGGATTCCTCAAACATATCAAAATACTTCATTTTGCTGTGATTCATGGATTTATGTCTATCCATAAATTATATTAATATGTTTTATAGTTTCTTATTTCATTCCCCCTACTATATTCATGGATATATGAATATCCATGATACAAAAGCTCAAATTAGTATAATTAAGATCTTCATGTTATGATTGAACCTCAAGGACAAAGATTAACAACACATTAGAAATTGAAGATGATCTTGGAAGATGGGAAAATCTCCCTTGCTCTTGGATAGGCAGAATAAATATCACCAAATAGCCATTCTACCAAAAGTGATCTACAGAATCAATGCAATCCGTATCAAAATACCAATGTCATTCTTCATAGACCTAGAAAATATAGTCGTAAGTTTCATATGGAGAAACAAAATACCCAGAATTGCCAGAGCAATTCTCAGCAATAATAACTATGCAAGAGGTATCACAATTCTTAACTTCAAATTATACTATAGAGCTATTATATGTCTATCCATAAATTATATTAATATGCTTTATAGTTTCTTATCTCATTCCCCCTACTATATTCATGAATATATGAATATCCATGATACAAAAGCTCAAATTAGTATTTGAAAATTAAGGTCTTCATGTTATGATTGAACCTCAAGGACAAAGATTAACAATACATTAGAAATTGAAGATGATCTTTTGTGCCAGCATGGTACTGGCACAAAAACAGGCACATAGATCAATAGAACAGAAGATATAAAAACAAAGCCACACACTTATAGTCAATTGATGTTCGACAAAGGGGCCAAACACATACACTGGAAAAAACACAGCCTTTTCAACAAATGGTGTTGGGAAAGCTGATTATTCATTTGTAGAAAAATGGAACTAAATCCATACCTCTTACCCTGCACAGAAGTTATTTTGATATAGATCAAAATCAAAATCCTGGAAGTTACACCAGAGAAAGTGAAGCTACTAGAGGAGGGCATAGGTTCAACACTCCAACATAGAGGCACCGGTAGAAACTTCTTCAGTAAGACCCCTAAAGCTCAAGAAACTAAAAGAAGAATTCATAAGTAGGATGGCATTAAACTAAGAAGTTTCTGCATATCAAAGAAAACCATCAAGACTCTAAAGAGAAAGCCTATGAAATGGGAGAAGATCTTTACCAGTTATCCCTCTGACAGAGGGATATATTTATATTTATATTTTAGATTACCTAAAATATAAAAAGAACTTAAAAGTCTTTACACTAGAAAAACAAATAACCCAATCAAGAAATGGGCAACTGAACCAGGCGTGGTGACGCACGCTTGTAATCCCAGCATTTGGGAGGCTGAGACTGGAGGATCCGGGTTCGAGACCAGCCTCAGCTACCTAGTGAGGCACTCCGCAACTTAGTGAGACCCGGTTTCAAACTATAGAATCAAAAATAGGGCTGGGGGTGTAGCTCGGAGGTAGAATGCCCCTGAGTTCAATCCCCAGTACCCCCCCCCAAAAAAGAGATGGGCAACTGAATTGAATAGAAACTTCACAAAAGAAGAGATACAAATGTCCAATAGATATATGAAAAAATGTTCAACTTCTTTAGCAATTAGGGAGATGCAAATCAAAACTACATTGAGGTTCTATCTAACCCCATTCAGAATGGCAATCATTAAGAAGTCAAATAAGAATAATTGTTGGTGAGGATGTGGGGAAATAGGAACTCTTCTACACTGGTGGTGGGATTGTAAACTAATTCAGCCTCTATGGAGATCAGTGTGGAGATTCCTTGGGAATGGATTCACCACAGGATCCAGTTATACCACTCTTGGGTATCTTTCTAAAGAGGTAGAAACCAGAGAACTATAGTAATATATGCGTACCCATGTTTATAGCAGCACAATTCACAATAGCCAAATTATGGAAACAACCCAGGTGTCCATCAACAGATGAATGCATCACAAAACTATGGGAAATAACACAATGGAATTCTACTCAGCAATAATGAAAAGCAAAATTATGTCATTTGCAAGAAAATGGAAGGACCTGGAGAACATTATGTTAAGTGAGACTAGCCAGTCATAGAAAGTGAAAGGATATAGGTTTTCTTTAATATGCACAAGCTACAGAGTAACTGGATACTAGAGCGACTCCAGATAATGGAGGAGAAACCTCAGTGGAGCCAGGGAAGTGGTCTAAGGGAAGGGGAGGGAGGAGACTGAGGTTCATTATTGTAAATACTAACATCAACTGTGTGTACATATGTGAAAATTCCAATAACAATCTCAGTACTCTGTATGGGAAGGGGGAGATGGGAGGTGGGGGGAACACCAAGTGATGTGTGCATGTATGTCATTGTCAACATGATTTACATTATGATGTGAGACCATAATGCACCCAAAAAAAAGCACATTAAAAAAAGTTTAATGCATATAATCTACAAAAAGGAAAACTAGGAGAAATGGAGTCAGTATCCAATTATCTACTCAATGTAAACAATCCACATTTGTGAAAAAAAAAAAAAACTTTTCTCCTGACTCTTTTTCCATTCCTCATATAATTGTCTCAGTTTTCTCAGGGATCTCCATAAGAATGCCAATGCCCTGTTATCTACTTCTCTTTGATTAGTGTATTTCATTAGCTTCTTTGTTTCATTAAGTCTTATGGTATGTATCTGATCAATTGTTTTTGGTTGCAAATAACTGAAAACAAGCATACTTTTGCTGAAACAAACAAAAAAAGATGGGGTGTAGAATTTATCCACGTATAGGTATGGACAGTTCAGTAGATTGGTCTTCAGATAAGACTTTGTTTAGGACTCAAATGATGTGAACAAGAGTCTCTCCCTACTTTCTTCTCTCTTCTCCCTTGGTTCAGTTTTCAAGTAAGATAAATGCTCATGGCCCCAGGATTTGTGCCAAAACATTCCAGAATTATGTACTTTCTTGTTCACTTCTATTTCTCCTGTTTGGTCTTTCAATTGTCATAATATGGTTAATGTGGTATGCCAATTGGTTTGAGCCAATCAGGATCTATTTCTAGAGTTTTGGGTTTGCTCAAACTGACTAAAAAATATATTGTTTCAAAATGTTGAAATAAGTCAAAAGGGAAAGCAAATACAGTGGAGAAAATCTACTACATTGCTATCTGGCTTTTAGAAAAATCTAATTCAATGTATATGAAGAGTTAAAAAGGTAAGATAACTAATTAGTTGATTAGAACATATATTTTAATATACTGCTGTTCAAACTGGATGAGTGAGGATAATCTTACATTAAAGATCAGAAATATATTTATAAAATTCAACGTTAAGATATAATTATAAGCCAGGCATGGTGGCACACGCTTGTAATCCCAGCATTTGGGAGGTTGAGACTGGAGGATTCAGGTTTGCGGCCAGCCTCAGCTACCTAGTGAGGCACTCCGCAACTTAGTGAGACCCTGTTGCAAAATAAAGAATAAAAAGTAAGGCTGGGATGTAGCTCAGAGGTAGAATTCTCCTGGGTTCAATCCCCAGTACCACAAAAAACAAACAAACAAACAAACAAACAACAACAAAAAAATATACACACATATATGTCTATGTATATATATATACATATATATAATTATAATAATATGCTTTAAATTTTTAACCCATAAGCAATAAACATGGCTCTTATTGTCTAAAAAATGCACATCATTCAATTTGCTATTGATTTCTCATCTTTATTTGTATCATGATGAACAACTAATATACTTAATAAGTGCTTATTAGAAAACTTAAAACTTACTTATCGTAGATATCATGAGTATTATTGTCCAAAACATTAGGATAAATGGTCATTGTCCTATGCTTAAGATTGGTTTAACTTTAGCTACTTTCTCAGAATGCTCAACCAAAATTTGGGAAATATAAATATAATAGTCTATATTTAAAAAAATGAAATGTCATTATAGCATGAAAGTCTTTTCAGTGATTGAAATATATGTCTGAATGTTTCTAAAAAACAATACTAATTACTAATTACTACATCCATGAGAAAAACTTGATGTGGCATAATCCTTAGGGGCAGGCCTCTCATTAACACTGGGGTTGTAAACAGGTTTCAGTATATATCTCAACTTTCCTTTCAAGGCTTCATACACATTGTTAGTTTACCATGGAAATACATCTAAAGAGTGTCATTTTGTTTTGCTAAAAATATTACTTGCACATTGAGAAAGAAACTGATATAGTTATTTGGTAAGAAAGAGACTCCCCAAAATTCATGTAACATTTAGACCATGCTAAGTACTGGGACATAGGTCATAATTTGATTCTCACAGCAGCTTGAGATGACAGAGGGTTAGCTATCCTTCTGTAGATGCAGACAGTGTCTCTAAGGGGGTGACATATGAGCAGTTACGGTGCTAGCACTGGAACTGAGGTCAAACAGTGGCTGGAATGTATCTGGGACTTTAATATTCACTGAATTAATCAATGCACTCTGGAACTAAATCAAGTCCTTTAACAAGTTCAGTGTTTTCCTTACCACTGAGCTATTTTTGTGGGGTTGCTTATATATTTTAAAAACAGAGATCATGATCAGTTCCTGCGGCTCAGAATAGATGGAAGAAAACAAAACAAAAGGTTCCTCAAGGGCAGTTTCATTCCTGGATTGAGAATATAGGCATATTATTGTTTTTTTTTTTTTATTTTCTACTTTGCTCAGTTGATAATTAGGAGGATTTCCTCCAAATGATGTGGGAAAGTATATGTGTCAAATAGAGAGCAAACCTGAATAGATTCAGATTTCTTTAAAAGGGCTTCTTCAAAACATTTTTTAATGCTTTTGTTGTCAAGAGGAAAATAGATGAGATAAAACACAGCTACTTGAGCCCCCAGATGTGGACACACAAAAAATCCAGAGCCCTTAAGTGGTATTTCAAAGCAGCTAGAGACAAATTTAACAATATGTAAAAAGAATCTTTTTTTTTTTAGAAGTCTAATGCTGAAGCTGGAAGCTGGAGGCAGAAATAAGATGCAGCCCACGACTTTCATCCCACCACAGGTAGCTTAAAAACTTCAGATTTATCCTACATGGTCCAACAAGGCCTAACAAATTGCACCACCATACAAGAAGCATCTCTCAGGCGATGATGCTTACAGACAGAGGGATTTTTTTTAGTCAATTGCAGGAATTAGGCTTTAATACTTTATACTAAAAGACTTCATACCCCAGATAGCTGCTTTCCATCCACTGAATCTTGGCAGGCAATGAGACAGCTGAAGCTGAAACTGGGAAGCTATGTTAAGCAGATTTCTTTGCATGTACAAAATGCTTTGTATGTAAAGCTACTTTTTTGGTAGCAGTTCAAAATCCTTTTTTCTCTTTTTTTAACCCCTCAATTTGGTCAACTCTCAGTCTTTATAAAAAGCACTTTCTGAAAATGTCTCTATAGAGCCATAGAATAGAATAAATGTTCCCTTTATCAGAAGTGAATGTTTATGAAAAGAATACTTGTAAAATGTCAATTTAAGAAATTTTTTAAATGACTAGAGATTTGATAAATACTACAAAACACACAGAAGTAAATTAAATATTTTACCATTGTTTGAAAGCTCTAGAGGGATGCAGACATCGCTTGTTCTTCTAGTTGTTGGTGCAGAGATGAGTTTTGCAACGAGGGATGCAGAGATGGGCTGCACTAACAGGGAGGTGAGGTTTGATAGGCTTTGTCTAAAGCTTCCATCTACATTCAGAAGAGAAAGGAACAGAATCCTTAGTAAACAGAAATTAAAGACAATCAAGGAGAAGTTCTTTGTAATATGCATTCAAATTATGAGCAGGGTTTATATTTGTTCATTTTGTTTATTTACTTCTTAGATACATTGTCTGTTTATTAAAAATGATTTGGGGAGCCGGGCGTGGTGGCGCATGCTTGTAATCCCAGCATTCGGGAGGCTGAGACCGGAGGATCTGGGTTCGCGGCCAGCCTCAGCTACCTAGTGAGGCACTTCGAAACTTAGTGAGACCCGGTTTCAAAATAAAGTAAAAAGTAGGGCTGGGGGTATAGCTCGGAGGTAGAATGCCCCTGAGTTCAATCCCCAGTACCGCAAAAAAAAAAAAAAAAAAAAAAAATGATTTGGAATACTTCATAAAAATCTAGTCCACGTATACTATGCATCCTAGTTAACAATGGCAGATTGTACACATACACTTACCTCCATTGTCTCATAAAATTCAACAACAAAAGAATGAAAACAGGCAAATATACACGGGCCAAAAAAAAGACAATAATGAAATTTTAGAGGCTGGAAAGAGATGAGTAAGTTCTTAGATATAACAGACCTGAGGAGATAAACCTCAGCCTACAGTGAGGAAGCTGAGAAGAATGCAGCTAGTGCCACAGAATGCCCTGTGGCTTTGGACTTGGCAATAACTGCTACCTACTGAGGCCAGGGTGAGAGATGGCTGAAGCAGAGGATGTGATACAATTCTGTGAAGAAACCATCTTCCCAAACCCCTTGCACAACTAGTCAGTGTGGAGACATGTTTTCTCCCTCATTCCAGTAGAGAACAGAGTAAGATACTGAATAGAGAGATAGCAAATTCAGTGAAGTAGAAGATTCATAGAACAGGGTGGCATTATGATTGCTGGGACAATTCAGATGTTTTACTCTCTTGACTACCAATCCCTTCCCTTTGGAATCCAGAAGTTTCTTAGTTTTTATATTTTATTGTTACATTATAGTCACATCATAATGCAGTTCCTAGTGACTGTGACATAAATAAATAAAAAGAAAAGAATTTTCCCATTGTCAGCACTAAAAAGAAGATTCTTAAAGTATCAAATATGATCAGGTCAATAAATATTATCAAAAATATTGAATATCAGGGGATATACCAATAAAAGAGCTCACTAAAGGTATCCTAAATTAAAATACATCAATCAATGAAACCTACTGATACACAAAACTTCAGCTTAATTTTACTTTCTTCTTTTGTTTTGTTTTGTTTTGTGTGGTCCTGGAGATGGAACCCAGGAACATTCTACCTCTGAGCTATGTCCTCAAATATTTTTGTTTTTATTTTTTATTTTGAAACAGGTTTCACTAAGTTGATGAAGTCTTCACTAAGTTGCTGAGGCTGACCTCAAATCTGCAATCCTCCTGTCTCAGTCTCCCAAGCACTAGGATTACCACCATGCCTGACTAATTTTGCTATTCTTAAGCATGTGCTTTCAGTCATGGGCATCTGTGCAGCAACTTAGTAAGGAGAGAGAAGGAAGTCAGGAGCTGGGGGAGTGAGGTCTCCAGGAAGACAAAGCTAATGAGAATGCAGATACCACAAATGTTTCATGAGAATATTTACAGTAATTAGGACTAAAAGAGTTCTTAGACATATAGAAAAATGAGCAATCTGTATGGTGAGGAAACTATTAGCTTTAAGACCAAAAATTCTGTGACAATGAAAGTTAATGATGTAATATAAGTAATATTTACGTAGTCACAATATAAATAATGGTAGTTGATTTAACACAAAGAAAAATTTTATAGAAAAAAAAAAAAAAAGGAAAAGGGCAAAATACCAGAATGATGAATGTGGAAACATGTGAAAAACAAGTCTGTATCTTTCAGACTGGTGAGTCAATATAATGGATAAAACTGAAAAAAATGATGAAACAAATATGTTAGATATAGAGAAGTAAATATAAAAAGTAGATGACAATCAAAGATGCTAAAAGCAATTAAGTATTTGCCCTGGGAAAATAATCAGAGGGGAATAGAGACACAGGAAATGATATGAAAAGGTGGCATTTTTATACATTAAGCCCTATAAAAATATTTGACTAATCAAATATACTACATTTGTTGATAAATTTGGAAAATAAGGAGAGAAAGCAGGCATGGTAATGCAAATTAATGAAAAATATACAAATAAAGAGGATGAAGAAAATAAACTAAATTGTGCTTAAGGAGATGACTAAAAAATATTCATTTAAATGAGTATACTTATTTTAGCTTAAACATTTTTTTTGACTCAGGAAATACACAACCGAATGACTCTGAGACAGCCAATATGTTTTTGAACACAGTGCTGTATTTTTCAAAAATTTTATTAAGAAAAATAATTGCTGAAAGTTTTCTCAGAATTTAATTTGACAGGACTGCAGGGGGTGCAATCTCAATGATACTGGTAGGCAGTCTCCAGGAAGCAGAGCATAAATGAGAAAATATGTTTCAAAGTCTTTCCTTAATTTATTATATAGAAAACCAGTAGGCTAAAAAAAAAAAAAATGATGGTTTCAGTCTGTGGCAGACACAAAAGTCATGGCTCTGAAGAAAACAATAATAAAGATTTAAGCTTAGCTTCAGTTTTATAATTTAGTAACTCCTTTATATGAATATATGACAGTGTGTTTGGAGCATGGTATAGGTCATCGCTCCCTGACCATTTTCATGTCATACTACCATAACTGGTTATATAAATTGCAGGGCCCAGAGCAAAATGACAATGTGGGATTTTGTGGCCAAAAAGTATGAGGAAATTCAGTAAGGCTACAGCAGCGCACTAAATAAGATCTGAGCCCTTCTGAGAGGGAGCTTTGAGAGTACACAGGTCCAGTGCCCATGAGCCAGGCTGAGTGGTCCACTTAGGAGATGATAGTAGTCATTTAGTTGGCTGGGGCAAATGGACAAGGATTTGCAAACCTCTAAAGAATCACTTAGCTTAAAGTGACCAGCCTTGCCTATCCTGCTTCAGACTACCTGGGGCAGCTGTGGCCAGCGTTTCAATGTATAGACAACACCTGGGCACTCTGGGAAAAGCCAGCCATCCCATCCTGGTACTCCCTGTTGGTAGTTTCTCCCTCCAGCAGTGCTTTAGGCATTTTTCCTGGACATGGGGCAATGGGATAGCAATTATGTGAGGTCTAGTTTTTGTATCGTTTATGGATCTTGCGAACTGAACAGATTTTCAATACAAAATGAATTCTCTTAAGATACTGCATTTTCCACCTAGTTTAAATGCTCAGTCAAGGCCCTACGCAATAGCAAACTTTGAACTTCCAAGCATTAACTCCCATCATTCTTCCTCATATATCTTATGTTAAAATGTTACCTGTACCCTACATGTTCTGAGATTCCTATCTTTCATGTGTTTACTTAAGGCCTTCCTTCCAACTTACATGTTCTTCTCATGCCTCACATGTGCCTAAAATGCAAACTTCCTTCAAAGTCCAACTCAAAAGTAACCTTCTCTATGAAGTTTTCACTGATACCTTCAGTTTTGTGTGAGATGTTAGCCCTTATTTGGCAATGCTTACCATTTCCAATTAACATTATCACTGTTTTAAAATACTTCATCCCCTTCCCCAACTCCAATTTCCTTTAAAAAAAAAAAAAAACACCACTTCATTTATATTAGTATATGATGCACAGGGCTCAGCATATTGTTAGAAACCCAGGAAGAGGTCAACTGTTAGTGAAACAATGAATCAATTATTATTTGAAAATGGTTTGAATGCTTCTTATACTGGTTTTCTGAATGTCTACAAATGAGACAGGGATGAAACTAAATAACAATTTATAATTACATATTTGCTGTACAGCTACACCTGCTCCCCACCTGTTTCCCTCCCCAGCAGACACATTAGGTAGTCTTACAAAGTCCATCAATTTGTTTATTAACCTTATTCTCCAGTTACTTTTTAGAGATGAATAGTATTTCAATAAATAAAATCATCCTTAAGATATATTTATCTGTTAATAAAAAACAATTGCACTACAGTTTTCTCTAGAATACTCTATAAGCATAGAAACAATATATTTAAAAGTTAAATATGAGTGAACCATAAACCATAATTAAACATACCCACATTTTTAATTTTTTTTGTACTGAATGACTAACAGACTTGCATTAGTTTTGAAATATTTGAAGAAAGTGGTTCACTAATTTTTCACCTTCACTTTAATGGAAATTTGACAGAGTTTACTTCTAAGAGCAGATACTAAAGCAGAACTTTACAGGACACTAAGATTAAATTATAGACAAAAGTTATTTCCTCAAAAACCCCATCTATTGAAGAAGAGTTTAGAGAAGAATTTTATTTTCTTATATTATTAAGCAGGTTTGAATAAAACTAAAAATGTGTAATATTTTATTCAGTTATAATATTTTTTTCTTTTGTGGTATTAGGGATTGAACCCAGGGGCATTCTACCTCTGAGCTACATCTCCAATCCTATTTTGTATTCTTTATTTTGAAATAGGGTTTCACTAAGTTGTGGAAGGCCTCACTATGTAGCTGAGGTTGGCAGTGAACCCGGATCCTCCTCTCTCAGCCTCCCAAGTACTGAGATTACAAGCATGTGCCATGATGCCTGACTTTAGTTATAATATTTTAAAGCATACTTATAAATTGTAATAATTTGTTAGCTATTATATGAAAATTAGATGCCTTAATACAAAGGGTATCTTACACAGAAAGCTATGACATTACATTTTAGCACTATAACTTTTAGAACCTGGCATTTATACTATGCCCTGAGCATTGTTTATGCTCAATGACAGGCACCAATTTTTCTTTTAGCAGATAGCTAATTCTCCCTTCAGTATATATACTCTTTGTAATCTAAATATATAAATAAATCTATTTCATTAATAATTCAATCCCTGATACAATGCCACATGAATATAAGGTAAGGAGAAATTTGAATATACAGAACTCTAAGTCTCATTCTGTCACTGACTCACTGTTTAAATGTAGTAGATAATTTCTATATCATAATGTTGCCATCCCATCTTCTACTATTCCTGAACTAGCAAGGATACCCAGAAGAGTCTTAATTATGCTGCCTTACTAGAATAAAAACAACATATTAGCTCAGAAACTTTGAGCCTGACTCCAAGTGAGTGACACGTACAATAAATTAGATTAAAATAAGTAAAATGTTTTCTAACTGTAAATCTTTGTTCAAACCGTTGATTCTTTCATCAATCCTATCTGGCTATGGGTATAAAGAAAACAAGAGCCAAGTGTAGTGGCACATGTCTCTAATCCCAGATACTCAGGGGAGACTGGGGTTGAAGGATCCTAAGTTCAAAGCCAGCTTCGGCAATTTAGGGAGACCTTAACTCAAAATCAAAAATTAAAAAGCAAGAGTTAGGGGCATAGCTCAGTGGTGGAGTACTTGCCTAGCATGTGTAAGACCTGGGTTTAATCCTTAGTGCAGGCAGGCAGGAAGGGAGATAGAAAGAAGGAAAGAGAAAAATATGAAAACCAGAACTTGTGTGTGTCAAGATGGAACACTATTAAAACCAAATTGAAAAGGCATTGTATACAAGAAAGGCAAATCATTCAAACAAAAAATCTGACACTGAGAACCTCAGGCTCAGACACTGAGAGATTCTAAGGTAAAAATCATGCTCATTAAATAAAAAGGACCTTGTATGGATCAAGAATGATAATGTGGCACAGTTAAAAGGGCTAGTAGTTTTTGAATTTAGGAGCATATGTCAATCTTCTATACTGATATATTCTCTCTCACCTCTTCATACATATAATGTGTGTGTGTGTGTGTGTGTGTGTGTGTGTGTGTGTGTTGAAATCCTTGCTATTCAATATGAGTATAGTAGCCTTATAAAAGTATTCAATATAAGTATTCTTTCCATTTAATGTGTAGGCCCTGAACAACATATGATATGGTTACTACATAAAAATGCATATGATCTGGTTACTACATAAAAATGCTAGGTG